>JAODVQ020100528.1:0-16896 GCA_025400075.2 Phenganax stokvisi
CAGCCTAGTCAATATTTGCTGGTAGTTATTGCTTCTTAACAGCAAACGAAGATATGGTGACGAGTGAATCCGGTATAGTGTAAACGGGACCATACAGTCTTACAGTATAGTCCGACCTGAACAGAGATTTATGGTGCCTACGTCCCTGTTTTAAACTTTGATTCTAGAGCTCTGTTCACATGGGACTGTTTTCGTGAAATACCGACATTGAATTTTACCATTTGCGGCCGTGTTTACCCTTGAAACTTCTTCGATTTACAGTTTTTCTTTAATCCTGTGTTACGATAGGATTAAAAACTCGTTGAAAGTCGCTTTCTCGGATAATCTAGTACGACCAAGCCTAATCTCAGTGCCTCAGTGACTTTTTGGCTAACTTTCAATATTACCCTTCTCAAAAACCATAAATTTACCATCAAACTATATATCTAGTTTATTTAAACATTTTCAGGTGAATTTAAAAGTGTTAGATCGTCATTTGGTAGAAAATGACAGTTATGTCACCAAGCTCGAACTACGTCATCCTCGGGTCATTCGAACGAAGGGCGAACGACCAATCAAGCACGTTGTTGATCACAACTTGGAAGAGAAACTTTCAAAGCCATTTTTCTTCATTCAAGACGGCAAAGGAGAAATTACTGGAGTGTTTTATCCTCATGATGACTCTCCAGATCTTGTTGGAATGAAGAAAGGTACTAAAACCTTTCAAAGAGCATGAACGTTTATAACTCTGGCTATGATAAAAACATGTTAGAACTCTCTTGTAAATTAATGAGCCGTAGCTGTCAATGTGCCGCAGTGCAAGCTTCTAAATGCTTGCTCTACCCGCGGGGCCAAATCAACTGTAATGGAACATGGCCTTAACATAGCTTGTCTTGGTATATAGAGCACGTAATCAGATACTTACAGATCCCCTCGTGCCTAGGAAAATTTCCTTCATTTGTGACGAGACGAGTACGCTGGCACGGACTTCCACTAACATTCATTTGACTGAATACATAAACTTTAAATCATCATGACACCTACTCCTTACCCTAACCCAAGAAGCTTTCTTCTGTAAATGTACATCTTCTATTCTACAAAAGAATTTTCATTTTTCGTTAGCCTTCATTTACTGTGCGACGGTCATCTTCTTCGCCATCTGGTATGGTCGTATTTGACCAACTCAATTATTATCAAGCTCTTTAAATGTTTTCTTGGCGATATCACATCTAATATAGGATTTGTGAAAAACACCACGTAAGTTTATTTATACAGTGCTTTCGGTCTGCAAACATCATCGGTGGCAATCCTTTGATTTTGCACTTGCGCCTTGGATCTGCACTGATGACGGTTCGGCCTTACGGACCGAAAGCTTTGCATGACTAAATTTACGTTGTGTTTCCACATATCTTATGTTAGAACACTTATTTTTTTCTTTCAGGTGTCGTCAGCGCCTTTCATCTGAAACTTCATCCAGAGATGACGTCATTCAATACTCAAGAGGAAGACGACTCCGGTGTCCACGTGACTTATTACGACGTCATCCACAGAAATACAACCCACGTAGAATTCACGAAGAAATGGAGTGGCAATGACTACTTGACGCATGCAGATGGGCGACCTGTGGAAGGCGAGCAACACAGTAAGAGTCATTACAACTCTGCTGTTAAAATTGAAGACAATGCCATTAAATCTGTTAAAAGAACTCATTTCTCACAGTTGCACGACGAGAAAGCATTTAAAAAACCTTTTAACAATCCAGATTTTCAACATCAACCAGATTTTAATTTGAAAGCATCTGGAGAGAGCCACGTTAACTTGCTTAGCTGCTCCAGCGAACATTCTGGTCGACGGACTAAACGATCGTTAGAAAATGAGAATGTAGCTTCCTCACTGGATAATTTAAAGCAAGACACCTTAACAAACAGAGATATGCATCGCTTGCGATGGTCGGCCGTCGGAAATCCACAGAAACCTACTCGAACGCTTTACGAACTTCTCCGTTGTTATTCAGACTCTTCTGTGAAGAAAAACGAGTTATCCCAGTGTGTTAAAGAACTTCATTATTTGGCCCGAAACGACGACGATATTTTCCGAAACGTAGTCGAGCTCACATTATCACGCTCCCATCAGAATGTCTCAACATGGACAGGATTAGTCGGAGCTCTCGTAGTGAAGGGCAACTATGAAAATCAGAAAGTATTGGCAAAGATTCTTCTATCCAACGACCCACGACCTCTTACCGATGAAGAACATTCGGTGCTCCTGCAGGCAGTGTATTTTATTCCGGCTGGACCTTTATACCCGGAGCTTTTGCAGGCTTTCTTTTCTCTACATAAGAATTCCAATAAAAGTGAAGAGATTAACACTCAAGCGATGTTGGTATTGTCAGGATTAGTTCGTCGTTGCCATGACGCCGGTTACAACCAATCCCTTTCCGAAATTATTGCACAATATCTACATCAAAGCTTCCAGACACATCCAGCACGTTTCCACAATGATGAAAGCGAATCACGCGAGACGTACCTACGCAACCACATATGGGCTTTCGGTAATTTGGGTCACATATCATCGTTGAATACTATCATACGTCATATCAATCACGACAGCTCTGGCATCCGCTACTCTGCGGTTTCCGCCTTGAGGAAACTATCAACTCAGGACACTGACCATCATTTACTGCGGGCTCTAACACATGACGAACACGTGACTGTGAAAAGTGGGGTGATTGAAGTGTTCTTAGAACGAAAACAGAATATCACAACTGAGATGCGCAACGCGATTGAGGATGCACTTTGGAAAGCTGAGGAAGGAGACGAACTTGACTCAAAGATTACGGAGTTTCTGGAAAAACATGACGATGGTTCGCACCATGCTATTAAACAACTACGAAAACGAAGAGAGGCTATCCGAAGGAGTAAAAGAGCGCTTATTCCTGCGTTAAGGCCGCGTGAGTTCTCTTTGGGGCCTAGGAGAGAGTGGAGGAAAGGTTTTGGAGGCAAAAAAGCTGGAGCTGAGGCAGTAATGAGGTATGAAAATATTAACAATTACATCTACACTGTCCTCTTAGTGGAAGAACTTTCCAGGTTTGATTTAATACTCTTGACTACCAGAGGTCGGCTAGATGCGGATGCGAATTATTCTGATTTTCCGTTTGCTACAAGTGCATTAAAATTTCAAAAACTTTAAAAACAAATTTAAACTCATTTAACTCAAAACAAATTTAATTTAAACAAATTATAAAAATACATGGTGTATACCTCAAACGAATACTGATATTGTTGTTTTGCCATGCAAAACTACAAGAATCTTATAAATTTAAACTCGTAAAAAATTTATTCGTTTTCTGCTCTAGAATAGCAACATTCTCGCACGTAATACAATTTGCAAAGTTCGCAGGACTTTATTGTTGCATTTTGTGAGTAGAATATTGCAACAAAAACGCTGCAGTTCTATCAAATCTAAGCTGTTCTTTCTGGCTGTTACGATGGACTTCCTTTTTTTTTTTTTTTATCAAATCAAAGTTTCGTGTATTGCCACACCAGTACCTCAGTTAAATATCCGTAAAACATAAAATATTCAATATTTGCATTTTAGGTTTGTAAATCAGGTGAAGCTGCGAATCGGGATCTTCGGAGGAAGTTTTGAGGTGGACATGGATAATTTGGCTCTTTTTCGTGCTCACGTGATCAAATGGAGTTTTGACGTCGTCAATGGCAAAGCAGCTTTCAAAATGTCGGCAAGGTTTAAGAATGACATTCCAAAAGATCTGATCCATACAATTTCTGATACTGCAGATGATATTCTTGCCAATGCTGATGCAATTACGAGCATATTTACAAAACATATCCAAAACTTTATAGATAAGTTGAAAAATTACCTGCCATTGACAGCGAACGAGTTCCTGGAGTTCATTTCAAAAGCACTCGACTTCATAAAACGTTCAATCCAGTCAACTCGCTTTGGCAAGTTTTTTAGCCAGATTGTAAAAGGACTTAAGAGAGCACTGCAAGCGAATGGAAATTGGAGAAAAATTTCCACCTTGATTAACAAACTGCTACAAAATCTTTCAAATTTGAGTGTATCCAGAGAACCGTTTGGAGAAGCATTTCAATTTCTCAATCATCTTGTTGACCTTGTTTTAAGAATCGGTTCAGAGCTTCCTCGAGGTCTGCCAGGAAAGTTTCGTATCAAAGATCTTTTAAACCATATTTCCGGACGGTTCGATTCTATCAGCGATGCGGTGGCAGATTACTTCCAAAAATTAGGCTTCAAAATTCCGGGAAATTTCTTTGGAATGGTACATTTTAAAGTCACACTACGTTTCCCTATTTCCCTAGATAATTTCAAGACGGTTGCGGTGCGTTTGATAAATTTTGGAAATAATTTTCTCGATATGCTTTCTGTTTTCCGAGAAATGATAAAGATTGAATTACCACATCTTCGTCTTCCGGAGTTCGGTCTTACAACTCCTGGCAACAAACCCTTCGACTTTGGCTTGTCCTTTGATTGGAGGATCAAGTTTAATTTTAACATTGACTTCTCCGAACCCGATTTCGTAAAACTCAAAGACTTCCTCCGGTACTTATCAGAAATTTTCCAACGACTAGATGGTCCACATGTTGACTTGGAAAAATTCTTCCGAGAATTGTTACCAAATCTGAGGCTCCAGCTGGGATCAATTGATCCAGATCTTTTTAGAGATACGAAAGACCTGAGTATTACTCAATGGTTTCGAGAACTTATAAAAGAATTTGGGCGTATCCTAGGTCGGCAGGATAGTAAACTTTTGGACTTTAGCAACACTACGATATTTCTTGAAGAGCTGGCAAAAGAAGTCGCAATATTTTCAAAACGATCGCTTGACAAAGTTTGCAAATTTCAAGGATTTATGTTAAAGTCCTCTGGAAAGTTACAGAAATTCGGAGAAGACTTGGAAAACAAAACGATCGTGGCGATTCGAAAGGTGGAAGACGAAGCGCAAGCAGTCATAAAGGAAGTTGTTGACGTCACACTTTTTGTTGATAAACTCATCGATGAACTGAAGCAAAATCTGTCAAATACAGCAGAGAAATTCGTAGATGAATTTTTGATAAAGTTAGAGTCTTCTCTCAAAAACGTCAAGGAACTTGCTGATAATGTGGCGGAGTTTACCAGTAACTCGACAGATAAACTGACTGGATATTGTCACAAAACTGCGGACGTTTCCGGCGAAATTCTGGATCAAATTCAGTTAGAAGCTGAAAATGCTATTAAGGAACTTGCCGAGTTCATCACAACAAACTCACAAGGTATCACCAGTCTTGTGAGTCGCTTTAAAATGGTCGTCACCAACGTGGAGAATTGGCATCAGACAAATTTACAAAAACGTTTAGGGAAATTTTCCCGTGTTGCAGAAACTCTTGAAGAATTCTTGTCCTTGTTGAAAAATGAAAACAAATTTTGGAGAAGAGTGCACAAAGTTTCTACAAATATTAATGATGTGTTGAAGCACTTGAACAATCTCCCCGAACATGCCAAAAAAGCCCGACAGGCCGCCGATAGAGTTACCGACTTCGCTACGAATGCGAAACGATGGGAGACCGAAGTTAAAAAGCTGAACATTCAAAAGAAGTTCAAGTTGGATTTTGACGATCAGTTGCGCAAACTCTGCGACGAATTTCAAAACATCGCTAAAGATAAGATCGAGAAGATTCAAGGCGATAATCTTTTTAAAACCTTCCGTGAATTTGTAACGAAAGAAACGGATGCCTTAATCTCGCGTGGAGTTTCCAAGTTGGACTTGTTAAAGGAACCGTTGAAAAGAGTTCGTGGTGAACTTGAAAAAGTTTCGGAGTCGGTCAGTGAAGTTGAAGCTGTTTTGATAGAAATGAAACCTTTCTCCGAAAACTTTTCACCCATACTACGTGAAGTCAGCCAACTCCCAAATTGTTCCCAGATCGAGTTTATATTCGATAGTATCATAACAAAATGTGCGAAAGGTGCCAAGGCATTCGGTAAACAAGCTTATGGAGAGTACACTGACTTGAAATCCGACATTAAAGCTTTCTTAGAACTTTTACCAAACGATTGGGAGAGTTTAAGTTTGAGAAAATGCGTCACCGGAGGAACGTGTTTGTCCGAAGCTTTTAAAAAACAAGCACAAGGCGTTTCAAAAACGATTAAGACTTTGAAAAAGAAATTTGATAATAAAGGTTTATTTGAAAGCTTGGAGCCGTGTAAAGATGCCGTGCAGGAGGTTTCTCGTGTTGTTGAGAAAGTAAGGAATATCTCAATTTTGGTCGAGGAATTTTCGTTGAAAGATGACGTCATGAAAATTAAGGATCTGGCTCGCAGGATTACAGGAAAATTTTCTGGAGTTAAAGATAACCAGGTAGTTGCAATATAAAGCTATGCATGATAATTTTTATGTTGTCTTTCCTGCAGTTCGTCTCATATGTACAGACTCAGAGTATCTCACCAGCGTTTAAATAAGTTGAAGTTCGGGCTATTGTCCACTACAGCCGTTTCGCCCGCGCGGGGAGAGCCCTCAGTCTTGAATACGCTTTGTTGTTGCTTGTCCGCTCTTAGTCTCGCGTGCATACCAAGAAAGTTAACTTTATTAACTCCTATTAACTTTTATGTATTAACTGTTACAAATTAATTATTTTTAGAGAATATAACTAAATTTTATCTTTGTACATATGTAGTATTTCGTTAGTTATAATTTTTTACATTGTATTTACACCATTGTACGTAATTCAGTCTTCAGACTGCCATGCACAAACTATTTTGAGTATTATAAGCAACAAACGATTCCTCTCTCTCTCTCTCTTACTTCGCGTGCACGCGAGATCAAGAGCGGACAATCATCAACAAAGCATGCTCAAACCTCTGCACTGCACCCACGCGGGTAAAACGGCAGTAGTGGAAAATGGCCTTAATGCACTTTAAATTTTTGTGTTTGGATCAGTGGTTTGGATAGGCTGACCCAAACACGGTTTCGACTAATCAGAGCATGCATTATATACATGCTATTTTATGATGTACCATAATACAAGATAAATTACCATCGTCCACATCGGATCATGTAGTTCGCAAGTCAACCACTGGCTACTGAAATGGATGATTACCTTCGTCCATCTTTTCCTTACTTTAGTCCAAACTCGACTTACCTGCTATTGAGTATTAGTATGAGGGAACACCACCACGTATATTAATTATTCCGTAATAAATATGCGTCGTGTACCCTCAAACCAATTCTCGTATTGTTCTGTTCGCCACTGCAAAACTAGAAGAATCTTATTACGTACTATTGCTTTATGCAGGTTCAAAAGCGTTCGATTGGAGACTTGGCCAAGAAGGCGAAAAATCTTGCTGAGCATATTAAAAAAGCAAAGGAGACGAAAGAAAAAATTGAGCAACTTGTCGAAGAAGTGTTTAGCAAACTAAAAAGCATTTACTCTGACAACATTGAACCTTTTCAAGACAACCTGCAGGACGTTCAAAAGAAACTTCGATTGTCTTATGATCTGAGCAAAAATTCCAACTTTATCAATCCAAGTTTACAAGCAGTGGACACCGTAGTGGGTGCAATGACTGATTTCACCAAGGTTGCTCAAAATGTAGTCGGTCCCTTGGAAGGAACCGTTCTAGATGTGTTGTCAAAGACTTCTGACTTCACCGATATTTTTGACGATAAGCTGAAAGACTACGGTGAAAAGGTGGAAAAAGTCTCAAGCGAAGTGAACGGTTTTTTGGATAAGATTATAGAATTTCTGAACACTGTACAGTTACGTCAGAAGGGGTTGGACATCCGGGATTATAAACCTTGGAACCAATACCCGCACTGTTCGGAAGAAGTATGTATTAGGTTGCTTCGAAGATCATCGAAATTATATCTAAAAACAATTTTTCTTTGGAAATATCCACATTTGGATGATTTATCTTCGCTTACCAACTCTGGCAAGTGGCTAGCACCAGGCCTCTTTGATGACTATAAAGTACGCAGTATTGCACAACTGTCCAATAATGAAGTGGTGCTTGCCATGCGTGGTGTGGCGTCTAACACAGACAAGTCTTCGCTGCTAGCTATAGTAGATATCAGATCATCCAGCAGTCAGATTGTCAAGATTGTTCAGCTTCAAGAAAACGGTCGACCATTCACTGGTGACATGGGAGGCGTAGCTATTGTCAAATCTGCATACATCTGGATGAGCAGCGGCAAATATCTTTACGCTGTGAAATTATCAGATGTTCGAAACAGCATGGCAAGCAACACTCCATCGACTATCAGTATTGCTAGGACCAAATCTCTTTCCCACCAAGCAACTTCACTTTCTTATGACAGTCGAGACAACAGAATTTGGGTGGTAGACAGCGGTAGTTTCAAAGTCCACTCGTATGACATCAGCCCGTTTGGCGACGTGTTGCAACAAAAAGAGACCATCGAAACTGGTCAACACACGCGTGGCTTTGCGATTGTACGTCAATTTGGAGTCAAATACGCATGCGTGGCTAAATGCACATTAATTGCCGGTTACCAATGTAAATTAGAATTCCATAAAGTGGACACAGGCTTCCTAGACGAGTCAACACTGCATCGAGTGGTGCGAACACCTACTGGCCTTGAGGGTATCCAGACCGTGGACTCGGAACACGTTGTTGCAGCATTCTCAAGCGGAACGTTCTCAGAAAAAGATAAGATCGAAAGAATAGCTGGAGACTTCGAAGACCGGTTTTTCAAGTTTAAACTACCAATTCTTACAACAGGTTTTTCTATAACAGAAAACTGCGTGTATCTTAAGGTTGCATGGGATTGGATAATACCTGCAAAGCGTCTGTTTCCGATTGGACGGATGATTTGTGGTAGTCGTAGGAAGCGGAGTGCACTGGAGAAAGCTTTGGAGGCTGACGTGTACACCGAAGAACTTGAAGTACATGAAAGGATACGACGTCAAGCTACTGAAGGAGTACCTTGCAGTTGGAATCTGGAGGGAGAACCTAAAATAGGTAGGTCTTTATTAAATACTAGTTATCGTTTAATTGTTGAGTATACAACAGCAGCAGGAAAAACAACAACAGTAACAAGATAATTTATATCTTTTTAGGAATGTTTCCAATTGTTCCTGAAATTGGTTTCATTGTTCCTGTGTTTGGTATACCTGTCTATTTCTTTTTTGGTGCTGATGCCCATTACTACGCAAACTACCGCGTGTCACTATGTTTGCGTGAACGTGAAGTCAGACTTGCGATTATTCCAGGAGCTTGGGTATCAGTGTATGCAGGGGCAAGCCTTGTGGTTTTGATCGTAGAGGCCGGTGTGACGGTGGAGGCGAAACTCCTGGAAACCTACCTTATCCCTGAGCTTGCTGTTCGTGTTGACAAATGGCCGCTTAAAGCATGCTTAGAACTTAAAATGCAAATGACTCCTTTAAGGATACGTGTTTACCTTTGGTATAGGTTCAGACTTTGCATCAGAATCAGAATTAAAAAATGGTTCAAAATTCGCATCCAGATTCGTTGGTGTAGAAAGAAAACGTTCGCGGAGTGGACTTGGTCATCTCGCTCCATACATAAAACATTGTTCAGTAATTGCAAGCGTGATATCGATAATACACCGCCTGGCGTGGGAGAATGTACCGCAAAGCAAGTTGCAAATAAGAAGTATTTTGTTCAATGGCGTGGCTTCACTGAGGACACAAAAATTCAAAACTATGTCGTCATTATCGGCTCCATCAAGGGGTCTGGGGATGATCATTACTCTATACATGGAGAGCGACAGAGCTTACTCGTTCCAGACCTTGACATAATGCACGGTCGTGCAGTTTACGTGGCTGTATATGCGACTAATGGTTTTGGACAGAAAAGTGCGCTGGCTTATTGCCCAACTTTTACTGCCAGACGGCGATCTCCGATTATAACGTTCATCCACGATGGAGAAAGTTCGACAGATATCGACTACCAATCGGACCCGACAAGACTTGCGGTAGAGTACGGTTTTGTAGGAGATTTCTCTGACTTGTCCAGTGTAAAATGGGGGATATCTTCTTCGCCAAAATGTACTTTGTCTGATAGTGAAGCTGATGTTCAAAGTATGCGAGAAATTGGAGAGAGCTACACCATTAAAAAGACTGGATTACAACTTGCTAATGGTGGGAAGTATTATATTCGGGTAAAACTCACGAACGTCTTGGGATTGGCAACAGTTGCTTGCAGTGATGGCGTTACCATAGATACTACACCGCCTACACCACGTGACTTCACGGTAGGAAAGGATGGTGCGGGATTTATTCCCTCAGTGAGACGTATCTCTGGAAAGTTTCAGCAATTCATAGATATTGAAAGCCCCATAATGCAATACGAGTGGAAGCTTGTAGACGAACTCACTGGTAGTGACGTCACACCTTTTAAGATAATACCACTTACTCAGAAGTTACCATTGCTAGATGGCTTGACATTAACTGCTGGTACTAAATACACTGCTGTTTTAAAAGGTATCAATGCTGCAGGCTTGTATTCTACTGTAAACATCTCGGGTATTATTCCGGATGATACAATTCCTGAATGCCACGGTCCTCCGATTGATGTCTTGAACTTCGGGGATACAATTGATAAAGATTTTGTTCGTCAGCTTAGCAACCTTACATTTCTGGTTTCGTGTTATGACAATGAAAGTGGTATCCAGTCCTTTCAAGCAGCTGTGGGCACTTATCCCGGTGGAGGGAACGTCCACAATTTTGTAGATGTCAATGAACTAGTAGCTCAAGTATCTAAGGATGTCAAATCAACGTGGGTATCTTTCACCAGCATAAATGTGACGTCATTGGTTCGATATTATGTAACATTCAAGGTTCAAAATAATGCAGGATTAACGAAAACAGTTTCATCAGATGGGATCTTGATGGACACTACTGGACCCACGGTATTACCAAGCTACATCAGAGATGGATATCACGGGGTGGACCGAAAGTTTAGTTCGGAGTTTGATGTCTTCCCAGCTCATTGGGAGAATGCATTTTCTGATGCTGAAAGTGGCATAGTGGAATATTTTGTAGGACTGGGAACTAGCCCTGGATTGGATGACCAATCTGCCTTCAGAAGCAACGGTAAAAATACACGAGCTTTGGTTAGCAGTACCTATTTAGAAAGTGGTGTAGCGTATTATGTAACTGTCATAGCGTGCAATGGGGTGCATATGTGTGTGAACGCAAGTAGCAACGGAGCCATGGTAGACTTTATACCACCACATCCGGGTTCTATCATTTCTGGCCACGATGGGCCTCCACTTGAAGTCACGTGGATAAACAAAGCAGCCTGGGCCCGATGGCAGTGGTGTCCAGCAGACAAAGCTAAATTACTATTTGCAGCAGACACCTGCAACGCACTAACTTTTTACGACAAACATTCAGGAATCAAGCAATTCGGATTATCTGTGCTGTCCTACGATACAGCTGAACTCTTAATTCCAGTAAAGACCGTGGGCCGAGTTGTTGTCAGTGGTGTCCATGTGTCAATGCCAAATGGTGTGTTCTCTGTAGTTGTAGAAGCTGAGGACCGCGCTGGTATTCGCGCAAATAGCATTTCTGAATCTTTCATCGTTGACTCCACTCCTCCCCGAGTGCTCAAACTTCACCATGGCAATGAGAACCAGCCAATCACGTACACACGGTTTAAGAGCCACATGTTCTCGGCATACTTTGAAATAACCGAAGATGTTTCAGACATCTTTTCGTACAGCCTCGGCGTGTCATCTTATCCTGAAGGCGATGATGTAATACCTTTCGTGACCCACCAACCACAAGTTTCATCAAATGTTATTCGCGTCAACTGGACTTCAACGATTAAAAATACTTTAGTGAATGGACGTAATTATTACATAACAGTGAGGGCAACTAACCTTGCTGGTCTATTTATTGTCGCTGCCTCACCCCCACTGATATTTGACAACGAAGCACCAAGGGTCAGATATGTGTTGGATGGTTGGGGTACGCAAGATGCTCAATACCACTCATTTCCCACGATATACCGAATGCATTGGCGAGGAATCACGGACTTTTCCGGAATTAAAGGAACTAAAGTATGTTTAAGTTCAACTAAAGATCCAAAGAACTGTGATGTTCATCCCTTGGTGAAAATAGCAAACACAGTTGCTTCATACTCGTTTACAAATGTGCAACTTCAGTCAGGGAAGCGATGCTTTGCCTTATTGCAACTCAAGGACAAGGCAGGAAACCATGGAAACTATTGGTCAAATGGTGCTTTAATTGACACTAGCCCTCCAGTGAAAGGAAAAGTAACCGATGGTCAGGGAGGAAAGGACATAGTCTTTCAGCGTGAGACCAATATACTCTATGCCAGTTGGTCAGGATTTTTAGAAAATGAAACAACTATTCATCACTACGAACTTGCGTTTGGAACGTCGCAAGGGAGTTCAGATATTCAACCTTTCACTGATGTTGGCTTAGTTACTTCTTCCCCCAGTTCAAATCTACTTGTCTCTGAACTTAGAAATGGAGTTACGTATTACTCTCGAGTTATTGCATACAATATACTTGGAGTTGGTAGTGAGATATCAACATCGGATGGTGTCCTTATTGATTCTACTCCACCAATTTTTTTAACACCAGTATCGGATGGTTTAGCAGTCGACATTGACTACTCGAGTGAAGCATCATCCTTAGCTGTGAGCTGGAAATGTGAAGATCCCAACAGTGGATTAGCTCAGGCATTTGTGGGTTTCGGGACCCAACCTGGAGTTCAGGATGTAGCGGGTTATCAGGCTGTGTTGCCTTACCAAACTTCGTATATATTAAAAAATCTTACTCTCTCCCAGGGCTATAGATATTTCGCCACGGTAAAATGCGTTAACAAAGTTGGTTTAAAAAATTCAATGACTTCTGATGGCATCACCATTGATTCTACGCCACCTTTGCTAAGCTACATCAATGATGGTGGTAAAACTCATCAAGACGCTGACGTAATCGGTCTAATGTCATTTGTGACTGTCAACTGGAGGTTTATCGATCCAGAAAGCGACGTGACAGCATACTTAATTTCCATCCAAGAGATGGCAAATAGTGTGCGAGTTGCGGGACCTATGTATTTGTCAGGAAAGAATCGTTCGGGAAATATTCCTGTACAAGGAGGTGAATTAAAACATGGTCAGCACTATGTGTTTAAAGTGACGGCTCAAAATGGTGCTGGACTCAAGACAACTGGATTGAGTGACGGTTTCATTGTAGACGGAACGGCCCCAGAATGTATGAATGTTCACGATGCAGCAATAGATGGGAGTACATCGAATTTTGTTGGTCAGACGAGTAAGCTTGTAGTACATTTCGAGTGCAGTGACCCTGAGACAGGAATTTACTTCTACCAGTTTGCTATAAGAGACCTCAAATCTTCTCAGTATATTCTTCCATTCCATAAAATAAAAGGTCTTACTACAACAGCCTCGCTTGCAGTGGTCGATGGCGCTGGAAAACGTATTTTGAAACTTCTAAATGGCAGACGCTATCAAGTCGGAATTCGAGCAACGAACAATGTGAACCTCACTAGAGAGTATTGGACACGAGGTGTTACTGTTGACACCACTCCCCCAGTATTTAGCAACGTTGTAGCCTCATTTCAAGTCCAAACCAATGCAATTAGGGTTGTTTGGAAACTTGCTGATTATCAAAGTGGTGTCGAAAAACTGTCTTGGTCAGTACATACCTCACCAGATGCTGAAAATTATGAGAACTTCACTGAAATTTCTAAAGATGATGGAAAAATCCTAATTTCCGGAATATCTTTTAAACTTGGCTGGACTTATTTCGTGTATCTTAGAGCAACTAATAATGCTGGACGTTCTACTTTATATGTGTCGGATGGTGTCGTAGTTGATCGTACTCCACCGTCCACCGGTCGAGTATCAGCGGAATTTGTTGTACCGGCAAGTTACGATGGCAATCCAAATGCGACCGACGGTGCTTCATTTCCTGTTAAGTGGAGCGGATTTGTAGACCAAGAAAGTGGGGTGAGGTCATATAGTTGGGCTATTGGGTCATCTGCTGAACTTACTAAAGCCCTGGGCGATGAATTTTATACAGAAATACAGTTTACGGGTAATTCATTGTTGTCATTCTTTCGTTATCGTAGCGCTTTCTTTGTTAATGAATGTATCAGTCTGACAATGCATTTATACCTTCACAGGTACCTTGAATGGATATGTTATAAAAGACCAAACCATCTTCACGGACAATACGTATTATGTGTGTGTACGCGTCACAAACGGAGCTGGATTATCTGCTACAAGTTGTTCTGACGGAGTACTTGTCAAGTTAGGCAAGCTTAGTGCTGGCGTGGTCTACGATGGACCTTTGGCTCAAGATATTGACTTCCAACTCGATGATAAAGCAGTTTGGCTTCATTGGAGTGGTTTTAAAGATCCTGTGTATGGTTTGCAACGGTATCAGTGGTGTTATGGTCTGATAAAAAGTTCTGACGCTGATTTTGTAAGTTGCACAGCATCGCTGGCTCTACTTAATCCTCCTCTCAAAACGGCAGCACATCAGTTCCATAACGTTTCCCTACTTCATGGACAGCGGTATAGTGTCAAAGTACAGGTGTCAAATCCTGTGGGTCAAACTGTATCAGCGGTTTCCGATGGTTTCACGGTAGATCGCACAGCTCCTTCCGCCGGAGTTATCAAAGTTGGAGGGTCTCACGGCGCTCGAGCAATCTATTTCAATGACATAACTGCTCCAGTGGTATCATGGGCCATGCATGAAAGAGAGAGTGCCATACAAGAATATTTTCTAGGTGTAGGTAACACACCCAAATCTGATGACATACTTCATTTCACTAAACTTGGTGGAAATTTGAACTCAATAAGTCTTGCTGAAGTAAACTTCAATTTAACTCATGGAATAAAGTTTTATGTCACAGTGATTGGTGTCAATGTGCTAGGACTGGAAACGAGTGTGACGTCGCCTCAAGTGATTGTGGATTGGTTGCCACCTGAGGTAGGCATCGTTAGAGATGGGAATGGCACAAGAGACATTGATTTTCAAGTTGATTCAAATCACATATCTGCCACTTGGAGCGAGTTTCTTGATGTGGAGAGTGGAGTGACTGAGTATTTGTATTGTGTTGGGACTAGACCAGGTAATGGAACGTATATCTTATATAGTAACGCACATACATCGTTATTAAGTTTAATTATGTCTTTACATTTATAAAGAACTAAACCAAGAACTCAAAAATGACTTCGAATGTTTCTAGATTTTTGTGATGTTTCCAACGAAACTTCAGTAAATCTTGATCTTCATGTGACAACCCGAGTAGACCTAGAACATGGCGAGACATACTTTGTTACAGTAACTGCCATTAATGGAGCTGGCCTATTCACAACGACCTCTTCTAACGGTCTAACTATCGACACAACACCTCCTGTCATTGAAGGATTCAGAATCACTTCAGTGGTCGACCTTGAACAAAATACCACCAGCAATGGTATCTCTTCAAAAGTCATTGGAATTTTAACCAGTGTGTACAAAGTTTCAGCAACGTGGGATGCAGTATTTGACCTTCAAAGTGAAATCAGACGTATTTCTGTGTGTGCTACCACGAGCAAGAAAAACTGTAGTCTACATCCATGGAGAAATATTGACATATTTTCTTCAAGTCTTAGTTTAGATTTCTTAAATCCAATTGAAACAGGAACAGTTTTGATGCTTAAACTGAGAGCAATGAACGGAGCAGGTTTGGAAAGTATATCATATTCAGGGAAGGTTTTAGTAGACAACACTCCACCCAAGAAAGGAGCAGTCGCAGTGGGGAACAAAAAAACGTTATTCTTTTTACAAGAAGGTCAACTATTGCATGTTTCTTGGCAAGGTTTTGCAGACTCTGAAAGTGCTATAAAAATGTACCTATGGAAAATCTGTTTAGCGAACCCAGCTTCAGAATGCGTTTCTGAGTACGTGAATGCAGGATCAAAAACAAGTCTGAATCTAAACGATTTGGGAATTGAACATGGTAGGGAATACAACCTCCTTGTCAAGGCAGTCAACTTTGCTGGGCTGGAGATCACTGCCATGTCTAATCTTTTCATTTTGGATAAAACTCCTCCTGAAGCTGGAATGGTATTTGATGGTAAATCGTATTCACTGGAAAAGAAATACCAAAGTTCATCTGATGAGATTTCTGTCATTTGGAAAGGTTTTCTAGATAAGGAGAGCGGAATTTCTCGTTATGAAGTTTGTGTGGGGTCCAGGCCTGGTCTGTGCGATGTCGATGGTTTTAAGAATTATGGTACAACAACTCATGCAACAATCAGCAACCTTGATCTTACCCATAACGAAACTTACTACACTACTGTACAAGTCATAAATGGAGCTGGTCAGTCTAGTTTTGCATCTTCTAATGGAGTATTTGTAGACCTGACGTCACCAGCTGGCGGTGGCCTTCGTGATGGAGAAGATAATGATGAAAATGTGACGTCGTACGGTTCATACGTCAGCAGTAACTGGGATGAATTCCACGACCCAGAATCTGGAGTTTTGAAATACGACATTTGTGCAGGGACAGTTAGAGGATCATGCGATGTTTTACCGCTGACCACCGTAGATAGTGGGTTCGCAATGAAGTTGCAAGTCAATCCATTTATAAGTTCTGGAACGGTTGTGTATTCGACACTAAGGGTGTACAATAAGGCAGGGGGGGTGTCTGAAATTTATTCGGATGGAATATTGGTTGACAGCACACCTCCAGATCTCGGCAAGGTAAAGTCGTTTAAGATGCATAATGGTGCGAGAGTAATGCAAACTAGACGTAAGGCTGGTGGATTGATGATTAAGGGCCTGTTCATATGAGCCATTTCATCCCGATTAGGTGGAATGACGACGTGCACTGAGATCTTGCTTCATATAGTATTTATATAGATTTTCAACT
>JAODVQ020100634.1:0-16896 GCA_025400075.2 Phenganax stokvisi
TTACGTAGAGCATGCGCAATAAGGGAGGTCGATGGCATATATACATATACATATATACATATTCGCTCGCAATTAGTTTTGGCTACTACTGTAGTGTATGAAAGTATACCTACGTACGTGCTGTTCGTACCAATAAATTTGCTATCCAGTTTAATGATTGCCTTAGTTGATCTTAGCAGTTGAATTATATAATGTACTGACTGTTTGATACTGTGGAGCCCTGCTTAATGGACACCCCTCTACAGTGGACACCTCAATAGAGCAGACAAATTTCTGTGTCCCAACTTACAACAGATCACTACATCTTAACCCCTCCAGATTGGACACCCTAATATCCTGGCTCCAAGTTGTCCATTATAGAGAGGTTCCACTCTATTATCTTTGGTCGTAAATATACACCTACAGGATGAGTTGTGTACGGAGTTTTTAGAGTGTGCTCAGTGCTGGCCTGACTCTTGTCCTGATAGATGTATGACACAGAGTTTGGATAACTTGAGTATGTCCAGAATTATACAGACTATAGCCCTGTTTACACAGACAAAATTTTACAAAATTTTACATGGTTTACAAACAATGTGCTTATTTGCATGTAAATTTCCTGAACCAGTTTAGTATTAGAAGTGTGTAGAAACAAAGTGGTTTGGAAACCGGTTTAGACTGTTTACTCACCCAGTTTAAGCTAAATAAGTTTCCAAACAGTTTAAGATGTAAATGTACACACTGGACTTCTGATACCCAGAGCTCAGTTTGTAGTATGTTTTTTCTTAATTGTCATATTTTTGTGAGCTTGTAGGGGACCGTATATGTATTTTTGCATCATAGAGTCTCATTGCATGTGTGACATACATAGTAGTGCAGTTTTTAATAATGACTTATTACTATAGCCATGGTGTCTGTGCACCGCAGGTCAATAGTTTTAAATCCCAGCTTAGCTATAGAATACATGGGTCTAACCAGCTGTTAGTAGCTTTACATTTCAATCCTTTAGCCTTAAATTTAACTTCGGTGATAAAATTTCAACTCTTGTTATGTTTATTTTGTTGTATAGCAACTGATGGGAGGTCAGTGAGCTGTCAGTTTAGCAGAGATGGTTGTATTGTTGACTACCAGGTGGTTCTGTCTGGTCAATCCAATTCCATGGCCAGAGTCTTTGTAGGAGAGGAGAGAGGTATACAATAGTATATCCTACAGTAATGTTTAACATTGTTTGCGGGCATTACGTTGTTTGGAGCATGCCCACAATGTTGCAAAATAAACATCAAAGATTTACGTAGAGCTTGCGCAATACAATGTGGTTGATGACAACATTGTATATAAACAGAAAATTTCACCGTTTGAATGAATAGTTGGCTTGCTGTGCTCACAATATTAGTCTATTGCAGAGCTTTTGTAAATAGTAGGCACTTCAGAGCAAAAAATATGACCTGTGAAAAAAGGCTCTTCCTATTCAATCCTTCTCCATTTCAACCATATTCTACAATAATAGACAACTTTGGACTAATTTATCTGTCCATTATAGCAGGGTGTCTATTCTGGAGGGGTTATAATGTATTGATCTGTAGTAATTTGGGACACAGAAATTTGTCCATTTTATTGAGGTGTCCACTATAAAGGGATGTCCATTAAGCAGGATTCCACTGTTTACCTATGTATGTGTAGCAAGGAGATCAGTATGATCTTACACAAAGTGTAGAGATACTGTAAAGATGACTTTATTCAATGAAAGTTTCCTGTTGTATGTGCATACACTACCATCAACACTAGCCTCTCTCTAAAAGGGACATAACTGTTAAAGTTGTCCATTGTTCAGAGGTTCAATTCTATGTATTTGCTGTACAATCTATTGTGTTGCTCTACAGATTGTTCAGCGTCAGACATAGGTAATCTGGTGTGGATCATACCTGTGTCCATTATAGGAGGTATCCTATTACTGGGGATACTCCTGTTAATCATTGCCAAATGTATTCTCATCGTTGTTGTAAGTACATATATAGATCAACTCTGTACTCCAGCAGTAGTATAATTATAGCAGTGTGTAATAGCTTCATTTTAGTGCCAGATAAATGCTATAAAATATCCTGAGTCTCTACAGCTTAGCACAGCATGTATGTAGTCTAGAGTGAGTCAACTTACATTATATGGTGAAATACTTAGACATTAATAGTGGAACTATTTATAGTAAACTTCAGGGGACCAGCTTAAAATGTTAATAGTTGGATATATAGTTCATGCTTACAGATGTACATGCTTATAGAGGAGGATTTAGAATTAGTTGATACTATATTAAAGAGGTGTTAGTATTACTTCAACGAGGTTCAACTGTGTATTTCAGAATCCAGGGTAACTAAGTTGTGATGAAGTTTTCTTGTCTTACCAATTACAGGACAGACGTGAGTACAAGAAGTTCCTGGAAGACATGCATACGGGAGACTTCACACCTGTAAGACCATACTTTAAACTACCTCTGCTTGAAGAACAGAGTTGTCCGTTGTAGGGAGGTTATCCATTTAGGGTAATATTATAGAGGAGGAGTTTGTCCAATGTAAGGAGGTTGTCAATATAGAAGGGCTGGGTTGTCCATTTTAAGGATGTTATCCATTTGGGTTGTCCATTTCAAGGAGGTTGTCCATTTGGGTTGTCCAATTCAAGGAGGTTGTCCATTTCCAAGAAATGAGACTATGTATACATTTAACTCAATTACCAGGGATTCCACATTGAGGAAGTTACTGAACTAATATTATTATTATTCGCCTTGCTACCTAGAATTCACCTATGAGACCATAGCGTAGTTTTCATTGGAGTTTCTAGAATGTACCTTGTACATACTTGGCCTATGGTACATTCAGGTGACCTTGTACATTTAATCTATAGTAAGTGGGATTCCATTGAACTAAGACTGTTGGATTACGAGTCAAATTTCAACTTGCATCATTATTAGTTGCCTGATACACAATGCATTTTATAAGGCGTATTTCTTGAGATGGCCACCTCTCATGGCTAACTCCAGGCGCCAGGCCCATCATATAATAACTGTGTCCACAATAGCCTAGCCCATAAATTCCAGATGCACTATAGTGCCCTGTTGTAAAACTGCCTAGGCTAAGTGTAGTAGTTGTTAAAATTCTTAAGAGTTCTTGTACATTAAACACCAATGTACATAAGCAGTGTGGTAAAACTGGCTTTGGTGGTGGCTAGTAGTTATTGAAGCTAACCACTGCCAACCAGTGTGGGGGGAACCCTATGACTTAGATGTTCAATACCTCACAGTGGCTAACATCACTGTTCTCATGCCCGACTTGTGGGGGGTCCTGCCACCTGTGCTCACTAGGCCCACGAGCCCTAGGTACACCATAGTGCCATAGTGACTGTGGTGCCACTTTGGTGTTCCATGCCTCATAGAGACTTATCATTGAACAGTGCGAGTGAGTCGACAACTATCTGCTGCTCTCATTTTTTTCTCTCTCTATCTCTCTCTCACTCACTCATACAGCACAATAACCCACTATATGTGACACCTCAGACAGAATATCAGAATCCACTCCAGAAAATGAAACAGGATGAAGCCGAGGACGAATACTAGCACTCACACATTATTAAAAAATTATAAACAACAGATTTTTGAAGATCATTGTAGGCGACATCAAAACTGTGTTATTATAATAATATTTTCAATTCTGGTTATTTTTTCACTTCGCTTCTATACTTTTCTTTGTCAGTATTACATTTTTCTTTGGTCTGAGTTAATAACCAAACTGCGCCATTTGCTCCGGCGAGTTAGTAAACCCTAGTATAAGAAACTAAGTATAGAGCGGAACCTCTTTGAAGTAAACACTTAAAATAAGGAGATAGCGCTTTAAATATAGTATAAATTAGCTATCCCTGCCATAGCTAGTGGACTATATATGCACTTGCGGGTGTTGACCTAGTGCCTCAATCTCTAGACAACAGTGGCAGCAGAGAGTTACCATTAGTTCCTCGAGACACGAAACTTATGTTTGTGTTGCTGGAGTTCACTTTTAAAGAGAGTTCCACTGTACAATAAAGGTACATGTTATTGAAATTCTGCATATCTTTCCTTTCCAGAACTATATTTTGTAGGTCCAGTTCTATGTAGCACTATGATAGAAGTTAAGGTATATAGGTGCTACATTACCTGCAGGTATGGAATAGTGCGACACTCGATGCAGAACACTGACTATACTGATAATAGAAGAGCTGAAATCCATGGGTTAAAATAGTAGGAAAAAAATCGCAAAAACGTTACTTACCTTCACTCTGTTAACAGATATAATGTGCAGCAGTATAATGGTGTCGATGTAGACTTATAACTTGCTCTATGGTTCTTTACCTCTGCTTCTGTCTACTTAGGACTGCTTAGTTGGGGCTTGCACCATCAGTAGCCTGCAAATGTTTCCTCTTCATCTTACATTGCTGCCACCCAAGATTGCTTGTAACATGCCATGCACTATATACCTCACATAATAATTATTATGCCACACATTAATTAATATTTGCAGCAAAATAATATAATTATTATCACAATATCTAGTAACATCACAATAGAGTTTTTAAGAAATACAGCAAAAATAAGTTCAGTTTTTCATTCAATACAGCATGTGTATAGCAGTTTTTTAAACTACAGTTTTAGCAATGGCAATCATGAGAACTGGGGTGATCAGTTCAATTCCAAACTTCTCAGCTCCACTTTCTGTATTTTTGAGTTTGCCACACGATTCTTCCAGCAGATTAATCATACTCTCCTTGGTTTTCAGGGTGTCACCATCCAGGCAATTCAAGTAGGGCTGAAGGTGGTCTTTACAGTCTCCTTTAACTGCACAGAAAGCAGTTGCATTGCCATCTCTAAGGGCATGATAGCAGTCCACCAAGTTGTCTGTTTTATTCATCTCGCACTCAATACTCCACTCTGGTCCTCCTTTTTTTTCAATTCCACAATCAATTGTAGTGATGACAAAAACGATTAGAGACAAGCACAGGCCAATGCGGAACAACATCTTCTCAAAGAATCTTCTGAGTAGTATATACTGGTTGGTTTAATCTTGATGGCTGTATATAGTCAGCTAGCTAGCTTACTATACTGAAGATTTGTCACTCGTTGCTGCTTTTATAGAGCAAAATAATTTTGAGAAGTGGATGCGGGTAATGTAATACAGTTCCTCAGAAATACCTCGGTTCCTTTAAAATTGATTTCAGAATTCTGTTGATATCATACACATGTGTTCCGGTGAACTGGTGACCCAGGAATGTCCTATCTACTCAGGTCAAGCCTAATAGCCCTTCCTTTGTTGTCTACACAGCTGCATAATTCCTGCTCCACATTTCCACCCAATTGCAGCACTACTAAACTCGCAGCAAACCTCTTGCTGTTTACTACACCTGGTTATAATACACCCATAATAATGTAGACGAGGGAAATAGCATTGTTTTGTACTAGCTAAGCATAGCCTTTGTTCTAGTATACTTTTATATATTATAGTATACCAAACTTTTAACTACACTATTATGATGAATTAAATATTTTAAGGAGGCATTATGTATATATACATAGGTAGAAAGTTTACGATAGAAAAGTTAAGAAAGAAGTTAAAGATAATTTATTATAATATAATTAACTCAGCACAGCGTGTTGTAGATAAATCTAATAGATAGAAAAATTCAACATCTCAATGTAGCTATTATATTATATAGTACTTATGATTGTGAATGTTTTCATAGCCAATAAAGACATGAATAAACAGGCTGTGGGGATTTACAAGTGACTGCAGTATTGAAGTGCAATGAAAAACACGCTTACTCAGGATATCTGGTAGCTAGCCAGAAAATGAGCAGTCAGAAAGTTTCCATTTTGTGATTAAGAATCATGTTTAAATCAACTTTCAAGTGAAACAATCAGGCACAATCATGAGACAATAATTTATAGTAGCACAACCTATTTGCTAGTTCGTTAGTTGCTCTAATATAATGGTCATACGATATCTAAGACTAGATCAGCATGCTAGATAGAGAGAGGGATGTCGAAAACACGCCTATCAAAATAATGCAGAGCTCGCATGCGCGCGCAGCATCGATCCTCCACTCCTACAGCCGTGCGCGCGCATAGAACACGTACACGCGTAAAATCGTGTAAGTGCGCGTTACACCGGCATAAATAAAAAAAGCTTTCGCTCTTGCTATCTTCAGCTCGAGGAAAGAATCATCTTCATCTCGAAAATAGCAAACCTGTAAATTACCTGATAATGACCACTGTAACTTCTGCTCTGAGCATTCTCGTCTTTGCTCTGATAACCATCCAGTACGGTGATGCAGTCTGCTGCGATCTGAAGGGACTCACTCCTCCGATGTGCTGCGGAGTCGGTAGCTGCAATATTTTCTGCTGCGACTGCGACGACGGCTGTGTACCGAACTGCCAGGCGTGTCCTCTCGCAGCCTGTGCCGGCTCAGTGCTGGCGTGTTCAGCAGCTTGCGCCGATCCAGCGCAACCCGCGTGTGTCACGTGCCTTGGTTCACTGTACAATCAGTGTAGGAACTGTTTCACAACTGATAACGTGGAAACGGACCAGCTACGGGATTACAACACCACCAATTGGGAGGAAGAAATCAGGAATGAGTTGAACTGTCCTTTGGAATCATCTGGAGGGAGTTCTCTTTCTGTGGCTGGGGGTGTGACGCTGCCTGCTCTCATGGCCCTCTACAAAAATTATTGAAACTGTAGAGAAGAATAGAGTGTAGCTAGCCATGTTTTAGTCACTTTATATTCTTACTTTAGAAATCATTTTAGCTCCTATATTATTGTGTCTACCATCAGTCAAATGTTTGGAAAATTATTGTCGTCAAAACCATTAGACAAGAAAGTTCAATTCATAACGGACTAAAATTTGACCACTTTAGATAAAGAACTATTATATGCTGATAGTTGCAAGTGAATAAAACGGTAGTAATATAATTATATAGTATAGCTTTGAAGTATACTCCCTCAATCAGCAATAAAGATGGCTCTCCCTGCTTCCTTAATCCTGTGTTGAAAATCCATGCATTTGGATCTAGAATTGGACGCGTTAAATTATGATACTATACATGAGATACATGATTTATTTGTGGGCTATAAAGTCTTACAGGAGACACCTTTTTGGTTCTAAGCACTGGGGGCGTTACACTAGAAAAACTCTTTATTTCGTTAGTGGAAGTAATAAACTGTTCTATAACTATAGTGGGGCACAATACTTTTGTGCTTATCATCAGAAAAAATAATATACTTTCATTTTTGGTGATCAGAGAAAACTGAATAGACCATTCTTTTTCTGGTCCACCAATAATAAAGCTTTTTACAAACGGATCTGCCACAAGTAGCCTTGGTGGTCTTTAGTAGTATTTACACAATCAGAGTTCTATTCAAAGTGAGGGCATAACCCAACAAACTAAAATCTCTCCATAAAGTTCTACTTTCCTCTTCTGTATATGGCTACTTGAACCATTATGAGAGTATGTAATATAAAATGGAACCTTGTTTACAACAGGGGACCAGCTTAAAATGTTCACACAAACAGGAGTTTCATTTGAGTAGCTATAGTATAATTTATGCTTATAGAAGGGAATTCAGCTTTAGTTCATACTAAAGGGGTATATATTTCGTATTAACAGTGTTCACTTTAACGAGGTTCCACATATTATGCTAATGCTAATTAGGTATTCACTAAAAGGCTTTCACAAGCGAAAACTCCTGATATGGAACCTTGACTGTGTCACTGAATGTGGGTTTCTGAGGGCACTGGTTAAGAGAGGCACTAATAGGTGTGTAGAATAAGACAGCCGAGATGTTTACAGTCAGAGCTATTGACTTAATTCTAGACACATTGAGTTAGAGTTTAACAGCAAAAGGTGTTGCATTTGTGTGTGTGGTAATAATGGCTTTAGACATTGACTTTCACTTCAGATTGTAGTCAACAGGGTTGGTGCTATGTTTCATTTTTGAGAGCAACAAATTAATAGATTAGCTGAATGTTCTAATGTTTTATAGCTACCTAACACCGTGATTCACATAGCATTT
Organism: Phenganax stokvisi; assembly: GCA_025400075.2. NCBI lineage: Eukaryota > Metazoa > Cnidaria > Anthozoa > Malacalcyonacea > Clavulariidae > Phenganax > Phenganax stokvisi. Next base: position 8,063 of record JAODVQ020100634.1, read on the forward strand.
CATCATAATGTTGTGTCTATGTAGATATTATAAAGAATAGAACTAACATCAGAAACAGTTAAGGCTAAAATGAAAATACTTAGAACACTCATTCTACACACACAGGTATAATTGCCTTTATCAATGGGCTAAAAACGCTTTCCACATAATTATAACCAGGAAATTCAAACAATAGCTTCTAAAACAAAAGTTCCTCCCATAATATATTAAACTCCACGCATTTTTGTCCTCTCTAAGAGGTCCCTTTTCAGGCTCCGCAGTATTTTGTCCCAAACATTTCCTTCTTTTCCTTTTCGACACCCAACAAGACTCCAGGCTCAAGAGCCAGTGTCATCAATCCCAACTCAGGAAGAAGTAGTTAGTTGAGCCAGGCAGTTACTAATTACACACCCCTTTGATAATCAGTGACCTTATCAGAGTTCCATGATACTAGTGCAAGCAAGCAAGAATGAGAAAATTACACATGAGACCGGTCTTTGCAGACTGCTAAATAAATTTCGTATCGTATGGCCGGCGCAGCGCATGCGCATCTTGCATAGGTGCCGAAATCTTTTTTCCGCCGCGCATGCAGCGGGGCCAGGGCGCGAAAAAAACCGCCCGCCGAGCATGCGCCAGGCTAAATCTTGCCTGAAATATTGATAGCATTGGCGGCTTTACTGGTCATTGAATCTCTTGATTGTAGTTTCGAAAAGTGAAAGATGATTGTGCTGCTCTCCCTGCTCCTGTGGATACATATTATTCCTCAGGCCTTGTGTCAAGTTGGGTATGTAGAGCTATATAATTATTGAACCTGCAAGACTTTATATCTATACTGCAATATATTTTGCAGTGTGTGCTCAAGCATTGAGTCTACTGTTCAAATGCACCAGGCACAGATTACAGTCTCTTCTCTAGTATCCAGCAGTTGTGGTCTTTTTGGTTGGAGCAGATGTTACCGGTAATCATTAAATGCTACCAGTTTAAGTTAAAAAGCTTTTGTGCCGATTTTTAGGATGGTGTATTCACTGCGAACAATTGATATCACATACCTTAATTATCACACTGCTTCTGTGTGCTGCGAAGGGTACACTGGTGACGGAACAAACTGTTTACGTATGTAGTAACCTTTGTGTGTATAATATTGTATCATTTTTGAAATTAGCATTGTGCCAAGGCTGCATTGAACCCTCTGTCTGTGTGGCTCCCAGTGTATGTGCATGTGTAATATCTTCACAAGATGGCACCAGCAATTGTCAAGGTGAGATATGTACAGCAGTAACCTTACTCATTGACTCTTTTTTTAAATAAGCGTCTTGAGTAGATTTAGAGAAGAAAATAATGTGTGTGTTTTAGTTGTTGTTAAGAGTTGTTAAGACTGTTTAAACTACACGTCCATAATGATTTTCACTCTTTATGATGATTATGATCAGGAGCTCATGAGGGCCAAACAACTGAAGGAGGCATTAGGTCATTGACTGCTACTACAACACTGCCATTTATTTAGAAAACCATGTGTAGGTGTAGTAGTAACACTAAAGAAGTGGTAAGTGTTTTACAAATGAAGGTATTTATGGTTGAGTTTGGGTACACGGGTGACCTAACGCATAGTACTGTAGTGTATATATGTTACAGTTGGACGCTAGCTACTTCAGGCCTTCAGCCCTTATGGGCTCTTGTTATGATATATTGTTTTTGTGACCACAGTGCCACCTCAATCACTGACTATAACAGCCACCGGACCATACACATTAGTCATACAGTGGGTTCCTGCCAACACATTGACCACATCCTATTCTCTATATCGACCATATGGTGGTAGCAGTGAAGTGATGACAGTTAATGCATCAAATCATCTCTTGGTTGAGAAAAACTCCCTAACACCTTTCACTAACTACACATTCTGTGTTGTTGGATATGTGGCGAACTTGCCCTCCATTCCAGTTTGTGCTACTGGAACTACATTGGAATCAGGTATATTATAATTATATACACGGCTGTAGAATCTTTGATGATGATCCAGAATGGTTACACCCGCATTAAAAACGTACTTGTGGTCCCCTGACACTTGGGGTATATAGCATTTTATACTACCAACATAACAATCCACTTTCCATGTTGCATTTGTGTACAATCAACAATGAAATGCTAACACCTTTTGAATTTAGCTTCATTTTAAGATCACAGTAAAAAAAACTTTCAAGATTTTATGAAGCCGGCATGTCTCTGTAGTTAAGTAAACAACAAAGCATGACACCTGCAAACACTCTCTACACAATAGCTTTCCATTAGTCATCTATCCGCTGGTCAATTCCTAAGTTATTTTCTCTTTCCATTCATCATAGTCCCTGGAGGCCCGCCACAAAATGTACTGGTAACCATCATGAGTTCATCGAGTCTAGATCTACAGTGGGAAGCCCCTGTTATTCCAAATGGTGTGATTACCAAATACATGATATACATCGATGGTTCTGCTCACAAAACTGTGGATGGTGGGACATGGAGAACGATTGTTAAAGACTTGATACCAAACAGAAATGTGAGTGTTAGTATTTCAGCTAGCACAAAGATAGGAGAAGGACCACGCTCGATGCCACAACACTTTACTACACCAGAGTCGGGTGAGCATTATATAGAACTCTTATGTTACGGTATCTATAGTGAGGGCACATCCTACAACATCATAATACAGTCTAACCCATATTTCACTCTTATAATAGTATACTATTGAGTCTCTCATTCACTAAACTCTAGTTCACGACTCCTATACTTAAGTGTATTGTGTGCATTTTCCAAAGCACTAAGAAGCTGCTAATGTATAACATTTCTCTCTTCATAATGTTTAGTTCCAGGTGAGGTAGAGGATTTTAATGTAACAGTGTTATCTGAGATATCAATTCGTGTGACTTGGAAACCACCCCTATCTCCCAATGGTGTTATCACTGGGTATCAGGTGGCTCTTGGTAACCTAGCAACAGGAAAACATACAGTCCATCATGTACCTTCCAACCAACAGCAACTAGAATATTCTTCTGGAATCTGTGAGAACTTCATTATTGAGTTAGGTGCTCTTTGTCTACTTTCCACCCTCTCTCTACAGATCCCTACACACCTTATGACATTTCTGTTGGTGCAACTACACGGGTTGGCGTGGGAGAACTACAGAGGACTTATGTTTTCACCAGGCAAGGAGGTACCACAAACATGATGTAACGTGCACTAACTCACAAGTTTAATCTTTGTATCCACAGTACCAGTATCTCCCCCGCAAAACATAACAACTAACAGGACCTCTGCTACTACAGCAAGCATTAAATGGGATCAGATACCACTTAAGAGTTTAAAGGGGTTTCTGCAATCCTATATATTTCAGCACGAGATCTTGAGAGCCCATGAATGCCCCACAAACAGACAATATTCTACTACTACCTTGACTGAAGTAGAGAATTATACCATAGTGAACTTGGACCCTGGTTTGCAGTACTGTGTGAGAGTGGCAGCAAAGACAGTTACCGGGATTGGACCATTTCAATATTCACAACTGCCATGTGAGATGAATCTTTCCTCTTTAATCCACTATTATACCACATGTTTAACATGATAGGGTTCACAAATGTTGAATTTATGTTGGTGTTTGAGGTTGAAAACTGCACACAATGGATTAGTGTGAGTAAATATCCAACGTGTATGTTAATGTGGTTTGAAACAAAGTGTGTTCTAGGAGTTGCCTCTATCTCTCAATGCCAAATACAGTTGAACCCCACTTAATGGACACCCCTCTATAGCAGACACCTCAATATACCGGACAAATTTCCGTGTCCTAACTTACTACATATCAATGCATCTTAATCCCTCGAGAATGGACACCCTGAGTGCTATATATAAGTGGCCAATATCCTGGCCCCAAGATATCCATTATAGAGAGGTTCCACTGTAAGTATTAGCATGGAGAGAGAAGTCTGTCTGTTCGTAAAGAGGTTGTCCTAGTTGCAGATGGTGTCTTACAATTATAGAGAACTCAACCGCATATATGACCCTATTTTTATTCAGCAAAGAAATCTGAAGAGCCAGATGGATGACTTGGCAGTAGAAATAAGTGATGGAATCAAAAAAGTGTGCCACTGTGAATTTACCAAGAAATACATTGCTGACAGGAATCTAACATGCAATAGCACTCATCCAAATCGAGTCACCTTTAGGGGCAGGATAATATCCACCAACATGACAAGTGCCTCGAATTTAAAGCTTGATTTGGAGAAGTGGGCATCAAGCAGACCTCTGATCATTGATAGGGAACAACCCAAAGTGTTGGGACCTGATAGGGAGCAACATGAAGTGTCGGGACCTTCAAGCAGTAGCAAAGAAGAGAAGGAGGGAGATTTGGCTTTTCTTATAGGAGGATGTGTGGGAGGAATCATTATTATCAGTATTCTGATCGTGACAGTTTGCAGCTGTTTATTTTGTTACAGAAACCAAAAGTATGTTCTCAAGTAAACATTTTACTTAATACTTTGGAGCTCTGAACAGGGCTTAGTGTTTATTTAACTTTGCTGTGCGTGGGTAATGGTTGCAATATGACCCTTGTCAAAAAACTTAATTATCCCGGTGTATAGAATCGCTTTTGTGGTCCAGTGGCTTAGCACCTAAATCAGAGACTATTCATTCCACATAACGTTATTTTCAGAAAAAGATGTAAATCTGATGAAAACCAACCACAAAAACAGATGGCGCTGAAGGAGAATGTGGCCTATAACAGCAGTAAAGAGTCAAAAGAAGAAAAAATCGATGATCACTACATTCCAGACCCTCTCTTCCTTGGCAATGCTAGTAACAACCCCTACTGTGCAGTAGCTGGTCCACAAGACTATGAGGAAAGTCACGTCTACAGCACTGTCAGTTGAACACACCGCGCCTTGCATTGGCCACATCTGTTTGTAATACAGACAAGAACCCTTGAACATTTATTTATAATGTATAGCATAAACTAAAATTATAATATCACCCTACTGGTTAACTTTGCATACCCCACTCTTCCTTTGTTTGTTTTCCCACATATTTAAAATGTATCTTGCATGATGTGGGGAACGAGAGGAGGAAATTGAATTTAAAAAATTTGTTTAGTTTTGGTTGCAGTGCCATGTGAATAGGCCTCTGATATAAGACACAAGCTAATAGCTACAACCTTTCTATATAATAATGACATCTGTTTTTCTATTATAATGTACTCTATGTTTGCTAAAACCCTTGTTAGCTCTCGTATTCAAAGCCTATTTTTGTGTGATTACTTAGCAGATTGCAGCTACCTTTTGCTTTGAGAAGGAAGAGGATCACCTGTAAACCTTTCTTTTGGTATCTGAAACTATTTGTTAACGAGTGATACTGTTATTATAAACTGTTGCCAAAATTGGGGGTAGCTATAATATACCTCCATAGTTACACATCATGTTTACATGCACGCTTAGCTACACGTGCATGAAATGAAATGAACACATCCACTGCATACAATATTAAAAAATGAAGATTTGAAAAGTACACACGATATGTAACCACCAAATCTCCCATGTTATATGCTAGTTGATTTCAGAATAATGGGTTTGACTCTCAGATTGATATAGATTGTAAGAGGATGAACTTGGTGTAGATAAGGTTACTGTGGTAGATTGAGGCTGGCTTGAGTTTGTAGTTACTACACTGTCTGAAGGGGACGTGGGTACATCCTCTGGATGTGTTAGAGAGGAACAGTGAATATCTCTGAGAGTGTTAGATTCAGAAATTGGTGGAGTCTCAGATACTGTGGGATTTATTGACTGAGAGTGTGATCCAGTATCATCATAATGGTGTGAGGTGGTCTCAGACATACTCGAGGACAGAGGTTGAGAGGTCTGTGGTGCTGGGATTAGAGCCTGTTTACTGAGAGGGATGACATCATCAGGATGGTGTGAGCTCGTCTCAGGCACACTTGAAGGCAGAGGTGTAGAAGTCTGGCGTGTAGAGGTCTGTGATGTATTGATTGAATCATTTGCCTGTTTTCTGAGTGGGATGACATTCTGAAGAGCTGTTTTCCAGTCTCGGTGTTGAACAAACTCCACTAGAATCTCAAACACTGCAATTACATGGGCTCTACAATGAGACTTCCCTTGTTTATGATATGTACTGAGTAATAGAAAACTTTTCAAAGTCAATGCCTTCAAGTTGTTGTAGAGAGAGAATCTGAGGTGCTTATTTTGGCCTCTCTTTAGTGTTTTTGGTAGAGTAAAGGATATCAGTACGGGTAGTACCCTTTCTTACTTTTAATATGTGTAGGCTGTGTACAATGAAACTTTAGAAGAAGGATGTCTAGCTTACTGACAGCTTCTTATAGAGAGGCTGTTCCTATTTTGGAGTTTGAATATATACATATCTCTCAACTCTCATGGTAAGGAATACGATATGAAGGGTATTATCTTAGAAATTGTCCTATCAGTAATGCGAGCAGATAAACTCACCATGATTGACTGCTAAAACTTTCCTAGATCTCAGAGCAATGTGTTCTGATATTGGTAGCTGAGCATGAGCCACGCCTCTAGAGAGAGCATCCTCATAGCAATGACCCTAAACAGTCAGTATTAATAATGTATAATAACAGGATTTTCCTCACTGCACATTACCTTATGGTGATTGTGGTCCACAAGACCACCTATCACATACACCTTGTCTGGAGCCAAGTCTGTAACAGCAATATGCAGTTGACTTGCCTTGATGGTTGTATATATGACTGATTTAAGTCAACAGTAGGGTTCTTTAAGATTTACCTCACACACTCAACATGGTGGAGCTTTCACGTGATTAGCTGGTATACTTATAAGTACACATAGCTACGTATGGGCCATGAGTTATAAAGTGCAGTGCATATAGAACTGGCCATTATATGTGATTTGTAGCTCATTAATATCAAACAGAGCATCCACGTGAAAGTTGTAGTTAATTTTGTTAATAAGCTCTATTTAATTTTAAGGGCTAAAAATACCAGTGAGGATGTTAGGAGACTCGGCTGCTAGAAACACAATATTTTCTACTCCAAATTCTGTCACATAATCACCTGACCTAAAGTGAACCTGTAAAACAAACACACAAACATATAACTTCATGTTTATGGAAATATAATGTCAAATTTAACTTACGTCCCATCTGATGTGGTCAGGGACGGTCATCTCCATGTGTTCCTTGAAGCGGCCATTGAAGCTAGTAAAGTAGAGCTATGAGACAATAGATAAGACATTATTTTGACTCTAATAGAGAGAGAGGTCAACCTGGAGTGGTGCTGCAGCTCTCCTGTTGGCCGAATAACATCTCTGACACTGTTTCATGAGACTACGAATATCCTAACAACAAATATAGTGCTAACCACACTCTCATGCCACATACATTTTATAGCTGGTACAGAATAATATTTGTGTTGTTGATTTGTTATTTATGCATTTGCCTTGCCTTGCTTCATTGCAATGATTCATAGATCATAAGGTACAATCATTCAATACACATAATAGCATTGCTCAGAATAAGAAAAAGCATTATAACTACAGTAAGAGATACCTAAAGTATAACTAAGAGTTGTATGGCTGTGGTAGGTTACATACATAGCATGAAACCAACCTGGACTGACATAAGGTCTTGGTAACCGAGTTCTAAAGCAACTCGGACAGAGCTGGCAGTTGAATCACTCATTTTTTGCTTCTTCAGAGGGGGCTCTATAAAGCAGAACATCTTTAAAAAAGAGCCTCCACAATACTTAAACCAGTTTGAACCACCCTTCTATTATATCAGTGTCTCAAATAGACAAAAGCCTCAAAAATATTACAGGAGAACTGGAAATACCATATACCTTCTCCTACCTGGGAATTTACGCTGCCATATTATATGTATTATAGGCTAATTCCAGTTCAGCTTATGATAATAGATAGACATCAGGTAACCATACAACACATAGTCACCCTGGCAATATGTCCATGTTTGAACATTCTCTAAAGAGACAAAACAAACTACTTCGAGGTCCCCCATACCTCTAACAATACCAGCCTCTCTCCTCTTGCGCCTCTTCTCCTTTTCTTTTTCCTTCTGTCTCTTCCTACAAGCATAGTTCTAGTTTATTCAGGTCAATGTAACCATAACACTTAGCTAATGTAGATAGACTGTTAGCCAGTGTTACCAGCAATTGCAGGGCTACACGCGGACATCATGTAAATCATGTAAATTTCATGTTCTTCGAACATTGCCATAGAAACCATTTCTTTTTCTTTTTAGGAACATTCTAGCAAGACTCTTGCGCCTTCATGGTAGCGTTTGATGAGGTGAAACCAGTTGGCAAACACTCGAAGAGTTGCTAAAGTACGAGCCCCGTGCCAGCAGCCACACCCTGAGGGCTGAACTCCGCCTGACGGAAAGAGAGACGCCATTAGCAGCTGTCTCTCCCTGCCATCACCTAGATAGCTTTCTTTCGCCTTCACGGTTCTTTTTAGACTTTTATCTAATTATTAACCAAGTCGCCAAGCTATTATCTGTTAGCAAGCAGCACACATAACACTTCGAAGCAGAGGGTCCGGGCCTGAAGAATGCTTGATTTTGCCTAAGAAAGAAGTCTTATCTTCCAAGGGTGGCCAAGTAGACAATACTACGGCAATTTCCCATCAATCCACGGAGTGCTAATGTCACCTTAGCTATCTAGAAGCGTCTATCGCTGTGATACTTGTGTTTTGTAACCGTAGCTTCAACATATCAACACCCGCTAGCCTATGATGCGCCCAAACTAGCTCCTTCACAAGCCGTCCTACTAGCTAACACACTACACACACTTACTAGGCTGTTCTCCTCCTTTTGTAACT
>JAODVQ020100946.1:0-16872 GCA_025400075.2 Phenganax stokvisi
ATGGAAAATAGAGCACTGTCAAATCCTTTGATGTTTGACTGAGTAGTACACTAAATAACCGTATATATACACTGTGGTACACTTTATATATTCATAACGACAGCTGCCATATGACATGCAATGGTTTAAATTAACAGCAACACATTTGAGGCAAAGAATGGACTCTATATCATGCATAGAGTAACTTAAAACTTACCACAACATTCTTCTATCACAATGGTGTCATTTTTCAACACCTCTGGAGGGGATGATTTTCCGCCATTAGATGGATATTGAGTTATCTTATAAAACTGTACTGTTACTCCTCCTTCACAATAGGGATACTGGGAGCATTCTCCATCTGTTACAGACAATGAAACTTTTATATCAAGTTATATGACAGGTGATTCTTAAAAGTACTACTGCCAGCTAATACATTATGTTATAATAATTACCCTATGATTGTGTTATACAAATACAAAGTTTATACTTTAACTAAAGGCCGAGCGAGTTCTATAACCGTACAGTATTACAGGCCCAGAGAGCAGCTAGTTTAGTTGATGCAACTTGGGAGTGTAAATTCAGAGGTCTCTAAGTATGGCTGGTTACATATTAATTAACCACAAGGAACGTCGTTGCAGTCCTGTAATTCAGATAAGTTTTCTACACAGTTAACAAAATCAACAGTTTCTCCAAAGTTTACAACACGTCTTAATCTTGCCCGGCGTCCTCCATTGCCACAAGTTCCAACACACTGTCCCCATTCTCCCCACTGGGTTAAAGAGCACTGACTATTAGGTGGTTATTTTCCCCTACTGTAGTATCAAAATAAAAGAACGTCATGTAGGTAAAAATCATACTTCATGTTCCTTGCAGAAGTTTAACAGCTATTAGCTAGCTAAAATCCTTACCACATTGAGGACAACAGCTCCCTGGAATGGTGACAAGTTCCGTTCCACTAGGACAGTTAGAAATTGGTGGGCATTGGCTTATCGCTTGAAGGATGATTCCAGAGACCTGCATTTTGACAGAAAGCAGCATATTCTAGCTACTAACCTTGCATTAAGAGGACACTATATATAAAACATACGTTATGTTAAATTCCAAGATAGCTGGTACAAAGGACGACATTTGTAGGACTCCCATGGATGTAAAATCGTTAATAATATAACCAAAAACATAACGAATTTGGTGGATTTTAGAAAAACGCAAAATACTATGAAGCTATACATGCATGATGGGCCGCCACGCCCCAGTTTGCAATCGATGCCAGTGCCGTTTCGCAATATTGTCCCTGAAAAATTTTAGTGAGCTAGCGCCAATAAAATTAGGCTGGTTGAAGTTGATACTTTGGATTTAGATAGCACTATATGTCTTACAGTGCAAACGTAGACGTCGCAGGGATTTTCTTCAAGGGAAATTTTCTCGTCAATCTTTAGCAGGCGCTGCTCCTTTACGCCGTTGTTAATCACCTCAATACAACACCTGGCGTTACAACTAGTGACGTTTGTGACGTAAGAGGATGTTTGTTGCATCAATCTCGCCAGTTCCCTCAGATATGGATCTGCGAGGCTCCTGCCTTGCATTACATCTAAGAAATAAAGGTAAAAACATGCAAAGATGTCACAACATAGTTCCAATGAGAAGATGTATATATTTAGTTCAAATACCATGGATTAGCTAAGTCTTACTCTCTTTTTTGATAGGTATTAGCTACTTTGCACTCACCTGCCATGGCCGCGGTCACAGACAAAAGGGATAGGAGAATGATTCCTTGCATTGTTTCCACTCAGACACTGAGAATATGTCGGTTCACAACGCGCGCTCAATATTATAACTATTATAACTGTGGCGTCACGTGACCCTCTTCCGTATTATGTGTATAATCACGTCTTTTCTTAGGGAGAAAGATGCCGTGAATTTTTACTCGCGAGTAGCTATGTTTATATTTTAGGTCTAGTGAGGCATAAACTATGGCATCTACTACATCCCTACATAAACATGTCTCTTCTCAACCTCGTAGTGAAGTCAGCGGAGGCATGTTTTGTGGGCTAGCTACTAACAATAATTTTACGGTCGTCTTCAACACCAAATGTCTTGAAACAGTAGACTTTAGTCTCTTATATCCACCACTACCCACAAACGAGCGTCCGTAAAATGCTAGCGGGACCACACTCCACCGTTGAAATAACCATAGCTACCCGGTATTCAGCTTGAGAAAAACCTGGATTATGGAACTGGCCTAGACGTTGATTTATGCCAAACAATCTATACTACAATTATGCCGCTAAAATAATGGTGTTGGGCAGTCATGCAAAGCTCTTAATTCGCAGATCTGTCACTCTGTGGATAGTGCCCCGTTATAGGTAACTGGTCCCCCGGCCCGGAGACAAACTTGGTATGTACCCGAATAGCATCGATGAATAGACGTTAATAATAGCTGCAAGGCAATTGTACAAAAGTCATAATCATTTTAATGTCATGGTTCACAGTGTCTATATATCTACATCCATTAACACACTTATCCACTCAGGTTACTGAGTTTTTATCCACTATTCTTCAACTATCGGGTTCTACTGTGGTATATATAGCTAAGTTCTCGAGGGTGATCTGGAAGCTACACTTAGTTTCAGTCAGCCTTGAAACGCACAGGAATATGCAGAGGACTGTCCACGACTTATACAGGTTACTCTGCATCCACTGACCACCTTTCTATTGAGACCACTATTTACTGTCCGAGAGTGGTTGCATTATACAGGTTTCACTGTTGCTATATCTAACTCTCACTCTCATATATATAAAGCCTGACCAATGAACTCATAAAATAGACATTCTCCAACAAGAAAATAATAATATAAATGATATTTCTAATTCTCACTCTCAGTATGGCTTTATTACAGAGGTCTTTAAGCTCAGTTGTGAGTTACAAAACCTTTATTTGCTGTTATAATACATTTTCAAGAGTTTATCCATTATGGCCACCACAGCACTCTTTTTGTCATGAACCTCCTCCTGCTCTACCTCCTGTTGAGCTACCAAGCCACGATTACAATTGTCAGGAAAACCATTAAAATCTTCATCTTCACCTTTACAGGGACAACTATCTCCAATACCGTCATTGTCGCTGTCTAACTGGCTTGGATTAAAAACTGTTTTGCAGTTGTCACAATCATTATGGATGTAATCTAAATCCGTATCATCTATCCTGTTAATGGTCCTCAGAAAACAATTATTACAGTCAATCTTTGACGAATTTTTGACACAGACAGTTACACCAAGTTCTTTTATGAAGCATTCGTGCTCATCATCTTTGCAAGCTGTGGACATGGGGAGAAATCAGTGTTACTTTCATAATGTTCATGCTCATAATCAATGCCTCATACCATTGGAGCTAATCAAACGCCTGCATTACAGAAAATAAATATAGAGAGTGGAGGTCTCAGAGAGTGTACCACAAGATGGTTTTAAGTACAACTTTCTACGATCGATGCGTGAGCCCCTAAAATCTGCACTCTGGGCCCGAAATACCTGCACAACTAGCTAACTATATATATATACTCACGTTTAAGTGTGTCACACCTGAAAACTGTGATAAAATGTTTCAAAATTTTGTTGCATAAAATTTATGTACCTTCATCTACTAATATTTGTGCACCATCACCACTACAATGAAAGTCAGGACACCTGTTTATTCAGACCATGTTGTCCTAACAAAATATAGCATAGACCACTAACTATGTATCGTAGTAAGGGAGGCTCTGTTCTACTGTTAGTTTAATAGTTCATTTGGAGCAAGTTTGAAAGTGTAGATGCCTTACTTTTACAACGAGGAAGTTCACAGCTCTCATTTCGAGTTTGAACTGGTGGACACTCTCCTCCTGCAATGGCTTCTTTGACAATAATCTCAGTGCACTGCTTCTTTCCAGGTCCACAATCCCTTCCATTATCAGCTATACATTTACCACATTTCCATTTCTTCACACAGTTCTCTGTTGGATAAATTTAAACTCGTAAAAAATTAATATAACATCATGGCAAAGGTTCTTAATCATAGACATTTTATTGTATATTGCTTGTGCTATATATGAGAAAGAAAGGTCAGATTTTGGATGCACAATTTCCTACTCTCTCTTTATATAGTAGAACCACTCTATAATGGACAACTTGGGACCAAGATAATATGTCCTTTATAGCAGGGTGTTCATTCTAGATTGATTATAATGTATTGATCTGTAGTGAATTGGGACATCACAAAATTTATCTGTTATATTGAGGTGTCCAATATAGAGGGGTGCCCATTAAGTGGGGTTTATCATATTGATGAAATTGTCTGACTTTCTCACTGCTTTCTTTTTTTTATCATTTTTGCACGCCCATTATCAAAAAAGCAAGAAGCATCAATGGTGCTCATTTTAGTGTGCACAATAATACCTATAAACACTATCGCAAAATCAGAATACTAATCATATACTTAATCAGACTAACAGAATACAAGCAATGAACATGAAGAAGGGGGGCTCAGCCAGCCAAGCAAATGAGCTTAATGGCGAAAGAGGTAGTTGGGTGGTTACTGTTATACGGGCTATAACGTGGACCCTATGCAATATAAACCCAACAAAGTTAAACATTCTCCTATATATATGTATATACTGTATTACAAATTATATTGGGCCTGGCGGTGGCCCCGCAAAGCAGTTGTTTCATGAGCATAATTTCTCCAACACAATCACCATAATGGGCATGCACGCAGGTACATTTGTTATCATAATTATAGTCACGATCCTCTGAAGGGAAAATGATGCTTTTGTGAAATAGGAGAGAAGGATAGCTATACTGATGTTGTTGCCTACTTACCGCAACAAGGTATGTAGGTTTCATTCTTAATAACATAAGCAGGACAGTCTTTTCCTTGACCAATTTGTGGCTTTGTAATAATATGGAATTGTCTTTCACTGCCACCTTTACAGTTTGGAGGTTGGGGGCACTTTTTATCTGTTTCATTTCTCCACTCACAATCCTCTGTGGTATATGAAACACTTAATAAGCCACATAAAAATATCACAGAGGATTTGACTCTATGAGGCTCCTTAACTCACGACAACATTTTGTCACATTGGTTTCATTTCTCCGCACCCATGGGGGACATGGTCTTCCACCATCTGATGGCTGTTGAGTGATGTTGTAGAACTCTTTTACTACTTCTCCTTTACAGATAGGTGGTTCAGAACACTCTCCAACTCTTTCAGTTTTCCACTTACAATCTCTAGCTAAGTTACAAATGAAAGAGAGATTTATTATCTTTATAGTGGTTAAAAATGAATATCATTATTTCAATACCCAAGTATGTGAGATAAAGTTTAAACTATACAACCTTTACTAGGTAGTTTCGAATAGGTTTCATTTTATTAGGATGTATGATGTACATATGTAATTATTATAGAATATATGTGGTTTGGTGAATTAACTTACGACAGGGAGCATTGCAGGGCCGACATTCAGATAGTCTCTCTTTGCAGTTTATAGAATCGGTAGTAAGGCGAAGGTTTGCCACACGTCTTACTCTAACTTGTTGTCCATTACCACATGTCCCAAAGCACTCTCCCCAATTACTCCAGTCGGTTAAAGCACATTTTGGGTTTTTTGGTCCCTTTCCTATAATAGCAGATCAGATGTCATACAAAGAATCTCTACCATATCTGCTATAATAATATTTACCACAGCGGGAACAGCATTCTCCTGGGTACTTGACTCTCACTAGGCCTTCCCCACATTCAAGGTGTTCATTGGTACACACCACATTTTCCTTGCTAAGTCCATTCTCCTGTATAAAAATGACAACATTATATTTTTAAAGACTACATCATATTTATATTTGCTGGTCACATGACATATTCTGACCTATCAGATCACTTAAAGTGTGCAATAAAAATCACATAATACACACTTATTTGTATGCTTATTGCTCATTTTCCTAAAAGCTGCAAAGGGCCAGTTAGGAAAACATGTCACGAATGGTAAACTAAGCTGGCAAGTGTGATAGCCTAGTTGGGAAAAGAGCCTGGAAGAGAGGCTAGCAAGAGTTAGAGTGAAGACGGTCCAATGGCTACGTGACCCACTTGACAGTACTGTGGAATTTTCTGTAGGTGCTGCTGGATAGAGCAATATGTAGTTGCTCTAGTTTTAAAGACATTTTTGTTCCGAACGAATACCACTCAGTGCATGTTCACTGTTTATCTTCTAGTTGTGACGCTTTTCTTATGGTCACTCATATATTCAAGCAATCTTGATTGGCCAGAAATCACGTGGTCCATGATAAACACTTATGGCACCTTTTCTAACAATCCGTACTTTTAGAATGCAGTGCACTCTGATGACGCACCATGCTCTGTGTTATCATAGGTACGTGTTACAGTTGTTTCACCATACCTTGCATATATATATGACACAGGGATCTTTTTGTGAAGCAGCCACACTCTGATCAATGTCAATTATACGCTGCTCTGTTTTCCCGTCCTCAACTTCCACCTGCACACAACATGGACTTGGACAAGTGCCAGCATCCCTGGTTGATTGCATCATCTTCACCACCTCCTCCAGGAATGATGTACTGCGACCTTGCACTCTTCCGTCTGCATTCCCTAATGTAGAAGCATAAATCTTATATTGGCGAAATCAACTTAGGTATTATATATAATTTAGCTATAACATAATATTATTCTACAAGAGCAATGAAAAAGGTAGTTACTATACCTTGTGCGCTTATGATAACTGCCAGTAGCACCGTAATTATTCCAACGAACTTCATTTTTCTTGCTTTGGTTAATGATTGAGCTTTTTCTCCTCTTAAAATCAGTTTGAATTATGAATTTTGAACAAATTGGTGATGCTTTTATAGCAACTCGACAAGCTAGCAACACAACACCTACAGGCAGCAGGCAGGAAATATTTCCTACTTTCAATACTTAGACCACCAGACTCAACCAGATTCCTACATCCTACACATCAAGGATGTGATATGCTGACTAATAATGATATTTCTAAGGTAAGAAATAATATTACATAAAACTTCCTTTGCTAGCAAAGCATTTTGACTTAACTTACAGGTAGATAACACCTCTATATGCACTTACATAATATGTGTACACTTTCTCTGTGGGGGTGGTTTCCTCATAAAACCTCCCACACAGTAAGGAAGATGAGAAGGATGTCTAATAGCACCCTAAACTTTGAGCTTCCAAGATCCAAGCCATCCGTTTGCACAATTGCATCTAGATACATACATATCTGCAGTTATTGCACCTGGATACATACATATTATACATATAATGTGAGAGATTACAGCTAAGACATTTGGTAATATGATAATCACATTTTCCATAATAATTTATTATGATAATTTGAAGTGCCACATAATTATTATTACCTTCACACTGCTTATAAAGCCAGAGATTTTATAATTTCTGGTAGCTATATATATGATTTCATTACTTTATGTGTAAAACTCTAGCTAGTGCTATCCAGATAGCTGTGATGGTGATGGGAAGCTCTTGCTGGCTCAGCATCTGATGCACGACCTTTGAACTATAAGACTATTCATGTGCAGAGAGTAATATATCTAGCCAAAGGAATGAAATCAGTTGTTCCAATAAATTCATCAGGTTTGTCTAGCTATGTTGACTGAACTATCTAGCTAGAAATGGTGGTGAAGAATGCCCTTACCAGTATCTGTCTGCTCAGAATATTGTAAGTTTCTCCTAGAAGCAGAAAACATATAGCTATACTTGATGTGTTTATCAAGTTCAAGTACAATATAAGTTCGCAAGTTCATAAGTATGTGAACCTCAAAGAGAGTACTATTGGAACAGCACATATATAAACACACAAAAGGCTAGCAAAGTTCACATGTCCGGCCACATAACCTCTTGGACTAGAGATAGAGCCCACGCTCATACTTACTCACTAACGATAATCTATACATAGGACTATCCAGTGCCCCCACTTTGGTAGACCAGCGACCCTTCCGATACTCCGTAACCCTCAGCGCGCGAGCAGCGAGGGTTACTGTGTAGTGAGGTGTCAGCTTCTGCTGAGCATGTATACTGTGCACATAGCTACAAAGACTTGGAATACAGTGCAGTGCTATATACACTAAATTGTAAGTAATATATAGCTGTGGGCAATTGACTGCATGCAGCTATAATTACCAATTATTATTTTGTACACAATTTCATCTTTCCATCTTACATTTGCATCAGGAGTTTGCATTTAATATGAGCTTTTCATTTACAAAGTATAAATAACCATTTCTATATACTCATTGGTGGATATACATCTGCGGTTTTAACTTTATGCATAATAACTCTAGTTTGTGTTGGTTTAATAGCTCGATACGGTAAAATTTAGGTGTTAGATCTTGTAAAGAACTGCCTACACACAGCCCTTCACTAAACTCCCCCAGGTATGCATAAACATGTTGTGACTAGGTCCAATTAGTTTTAGAGAATAGCTAACTAACATTATGGTGGTCCTTCACCACATATATATCGATGTTATAGTGGAATAGTTATGTGCCCATCCACTTCCTATGATATTATGCAACCATCTATAATCATCTTCCCGCCACCCTTCGAGTTTCACAACAATTTCTGTCTAGTCCCTCCTTCTCTTGCACTCACTAAGAGCCATATGCCCACCATATTTAATACCACATTCCTCTCCTTTGATCTCAGTCTCCCAGACATATATCTCATCTACTCACTCCTTTAGGCACGCAGTTATATAGCTACTACCTCTTTCACACAGTCGCCAATAAAAGAAACACAGTTTTCTACTCATCATCGGAGGAGCTATATACGCCTCTTGTGTTGGCAAATAGAATGTTGTAACTTTGCGACCTCTCTCTTAACGCGCAATTATAGCATTATCTTGCACACTCGGCCTTATGCTCCCTCACAGATTTCAGACAGAGAAAGGCAGCACATTTGCCTCTCAGATAAACCTGAAACGACGAGCCAATCGTGTTTGCTCGACGTGTGCCGCTCGTGTATGCGCCGAGAGCCAGACAGGAACTATTTCCTACTTCCTATGCTACCCCTAGACAGGATTTGCTTCCTGTGTAAGGAATTTTCTGTTTGTCAGTAAATATTTGCAAGTCATAAAATACCCAGTATTGTAGACTTGATAAGACAGCTAACTCTACACTGTATATATATAGGTAGGTATTGACAAATTATGCTAACCTATTTATCTTCCTTATAAAAATGAATTCATTTGCCTCCCCTCAATTAAGAGAACGCAGGGCTCATTGCCTTCAAAATAATTCTCAATTATACTAATAATACTAATTATCTATTTAATCTTGGTTTTCTATATTATAATTATAATATAATTATATTAATTTGTTTTCTATATTCATCCCCTGACTATGACAGACACCGAAACATTGGAATCAATAATATCACAAAATTAGCTACAGCTAGTAAATCATGTGTTTAATACGTTTGGCACTCAGTAAGCATGGATTGTATTTGTTTCAATCAAGTGCAGTGTGGTTGTTATTGTTTGGTTGTGAGGGTTTTATTGCTTGGGCTTAGTGTTATGGGGATTTTCTTTTCCCGTTAGCTACTTTCTTTCTTGCTTTCAAGCTTTCTCGCTTTCTAGCTTTCTCACTTTAAAAAAATTTCAGATCTATCCTTTACTCTCAATGCTGTTGATTCCATAATTCACAAATATATTATTACATGATGTGTTGACACACTTGGTGTGCACCTACACCATACAGGAACTGAAGAGGACAACCATTGTCTAGGTCCAAGTCTTCTGTCACTTCCTAATCCTGTAATCTTCCAGGAATTCAAGGTAGTGGAGATTACTGAGGAGATTTGCAGCACCAAATCCTGTTTTGTTATGTTTGGTCTTCAATATGCGTGGATTGTGCAAGAAGGCATGCACCCTGTAAAAAGCTCTGTTATTATTCACAGGCTATAAGACCTATTCCTTGACTGATTTCAACCTCTACTCTTTGAACCACCCTACTTTACAAAGCATATTACAGAGACCATTTTGAGAGATTCTGGTAGGGTATTCTAATAATTGATTATATCCTGCCCCACTCCCCTACTCATTGACTCAAATGGACACATTTTAGGAAGTTGACAGAGCTAGAGTAAATCATGTACATCAAGGAGAGACACAGTCAACACACAGGTTATGTAGGTCAGACCACTGGACCCCACGCATTACTACACTGATGGTATCTATTGTCTGACTTGTTTTGTGTGTATGTATGATTGTATTGTGTCTGTGTGTATTCCTGTGTATTATTTGTGCACTATCTACATACTCCTATGAAGGTCAAAACACCTACTAGGAGAATGTAGAACATTGTTGGCTGGCGAGATACGCTTAGTGGGCTAAGTGTTTGTATGCAAAGTTGCACTAGTGACATTCATGGTTCGTAGAGTAACACATGCGCAATACGTTGTATTTCGCTATTTTAGGAAATTTCCAGCGATATACGGTTTGCAGTGGACGACACCATCGTATATTATTATAACCCTCGGCGCGCATGCGCAGCGAGGGTTACAGTACTGCTCCTGTCTGTCTGTCTGTACCGGGACCAGCTCACACTACGATCACCCCTACGTTCTGAGAATGATATCACCGACTAACCAGGTAAATATCTCAAGCGATCGCGTTCTTCTTCCATCACGTAACACGGCAAACACAAGCCTTATAGCTAAAGAGAGCCTAGTTGAACAACGACATTTCCTTACCCTATGCGCATGCGTATAACGTATATAGAACATGTGCAGTTCTCGCATCCCATCCGCGCAGTTCGCATCCCATCCGCGTGCTGTGTTTCGTGTGTATTTCTTACGCATATCTACGTAGCAGCGTGTTTGGGCGAGCATGATATCACATGACTGCTATGGCAACGAGCACGCGCTATTGCGCTAGTGTGAACAGGATTTGATCCGGATCAATCCAGTTTGGAGCTAATCCGGATCAATCCGGATTGTAATGTAAACGCCGTACTGGCCGCGTATAAAAGGGGGTGGCCGGGCCAAATGGCGACGGAATAATTAAAAATTCGAAAAGAGCGCTAAACTCTACAAGGAGCTTTCAGGCTCTTTTTAGAGCCAGTATGAAGGCTAAAACACCACTGAAGCGCATATATATAAGTCGAAGACTTCATCTAGACCGGCATTTCGACACAGCTTGACGCAGCAGTCCGTGGCTAGAACAGTGCTTTGCACCAGTTCCCTGGAAACTGTGTTTTTTTTCACATTTAAGACCATAACTCTGTTATACTGTACTACATTGCTATTCACTAGAGTGAGATACCAAAATGATCAGCAGACCTTTCTAATCAAGATGATCATGTTGTTGTAAAGTCATGTGACACTCAGGTGAAATAATGGCCGTGTGAACATGGGTGCTTGAAAGTATCCGTTAGGCTGATTATTTCCACATGACTTTGAGTTAAGACACCAAACTTGGTATGCATAATCTTAGTCTACTGGACCATCTCTGGGACCAAAAATATTTCACTGCTCTCTCTCTCCGTTTGTGAATAAATAGCAAAAAGAGTTGTTTCAGAAGTCCTCTGGGCTTAGGCTGATTATGCAGTCATTTTTACTAGTTAAGCTCTCAGGCTTGGATATGTTAATCTCTGCCAGATAGTAGTACTAACTACGTATCAGAAGTCTACTGATCATTTTGGTATCTCACTCTTGTGAATAGCATGTCGTATAACAGAGTTACGGTCTTAAATGTGACAATTTCCAGGGAACTGGTGCAAAGCACTGTACGTCGCTCGCCCGCACGAAGCGTAGGAAACGACCAAAATACACTTTACAGATGACTATGGAAGCTACAGTAGCTTACTCTGCCGATAGACTGACGATGGGAGCCTTTTGATGGCCGTTCGCGGTACGGGCCGCCTTCGTTCGTAAAAACCGTAGTTTAACTAGCTAGTTATCTTGTCGGAAGAACGATTTTAGCGCTTTTAATTTGTATCGGGCTGTTACTGGGCCCGTAGTTCCCCGTATATATGGATCGCAGCACTAAAACGGTTCGTGTTATGGTAGTCTATGCCTTCGGTTTGCTCCGCTTTTTTGAAATTGGGCGCCATATTGCTAAATACTTTGATCCGGCCACCCCCCATTAAAAGGCGCACGCGCGGGACTGTCTCGATCGATTTCCGCGATAGCTTCTGGGTACGCGATGCTCGTTATTTATTCTCAGACTGTACGTTTAAACGTCACGTAATTCGGTTTTCTGCGCGCGCCGTTCAATAGATGCGGGTTAACGTGAGTCATAACGCGTTGAATGTCGTCACGCGTACGTTTCCAACTTACTAATGACGTAAAAAACGGCGTAAATACCGCTAAATATCGCGTTTTCGCGCGTCTAGGCCTATTTCTCGAGCGCCCACGGAGCTACTTGAAGATTTCACAAGGATCTTTAGATCTGATGTGAAATCAGAATTCTATTAGTGACAAGGCAAGTATATGACAGTTGTATTTGGCCCATTTTGCTCAGTTCAATAGCACTTCAAAGAAACAAATAATCACATTCCACGCATGCGTATATCTCCCCTTGTCACGTGAGTACACTCGGCCTCAATTTTTGTGAAGGTATAATAGCCGTTAGTGAGAATTTTATCAAGATGATTATAACAACCAAATCAACCCATAATTGACTGATGAAAACACACTGAAGAATTTTGATTATATGTCCGATGACAACCGAATTAACTCGTAAGTGATTAATGAGGACACAGAGAAAAATTTCAATCATAATGGTATGTCCAATGACTTATGTTGCATGTAAAATTAGTAAGAAGTTAAGTGACTCTTGGTTATTCTTTATTTATCTATTGTGGAAAGAAATGGGTGGGAAAGGAGTTAGGGCGGGACTGTCATATACTTGCCTTGTCACTAATAGAATTCTGATTTCACATCAGATCTAAAGATCCTTGTGAAATCTCCAATTCTACATCGTGACAAGGCTGCGTATATGACAGTTGTATCGTTTAAAGATGTACCTTTCTTTCCACCCAGAACAGCCTGTGTAAATTCCGAGGGAACAGTTTTGTCGTAGAATCTCTCAAATGTCGATTGACATGTCCAACCTGCAGTTCCCATGATGTCTTTGAGGGA
The DNA here is from genome assembly GCA_025400075.2 of Phenganax stokvisi. Classification (NCBI taxonomy): domain Eukaryota; kingdom Metazoa; phylum Cnidaria; class Anthozoa; order Malacalcyonacea; family Clavulariidae; genus Phenganax; species Phenganax stokvisi. The sequence continues at coordinate 13,146 of JAODVQ020100946.1, forward strand.
CACGCCCCTGTTCCTTGCTGCTGAGGTGGATGCTGCTCGTGTCGAATGTGAGGAGTAGGTCATAGTGTCTACTCCTGCTAGTGTGAGTACCTCCTTGACCCATCTCGCTATCGTTGCCGAGGTTACTGGGTTGTGTGGCTTTTTCAGCCCCAGGAAAAGTTTATTCTTATCACTCCCCTCTCTCAGGTGTCTGGTCTGGTTTAGATAGCACTCCAGAGTATAGACTGGACATCAGTGAAGGATGAAATATCAAATGATCTAGGAGGGCCGGATCTTTTGTTTTTGGTCAATCCTGGTATCCTGAATACCACCCCTCCAGAGGTTTTCTGAATGAACTGTACGTCTAAAGCCACCAGGTCGGAAGCCCGTGCTGCATTTGCTAATGCAAGCAGCATAGCTGTCTTCAGCGAGAGCTGTTTCCGATCCAATCGTTGGTTTTCTGCCATCTCATTTTCCAGAAAAGTTAGTACCAAACCGACATCCCAGGTCTCAGTGTGTTTGGATTTGGGCGGTCTCCTATTGAATGACCCCTGTAGAGCCCTACACACAAGCGGGTGCTGGCCAACTGGGCTGCCGTCTATGGGAGGAATTGTAGCCGATAGAGCCGACCTGTATGAATTTAGAGTGGAGTACTGCTTCCTTTCCTCAAATTTCTCCGCTATAAACTCGACCACTGGAGATATAGTGTTTGGAAGTGTATTGATTTGTTGCTGATTACACCAGCAACACCACTGCCTCCAGGCACTGCTGTACGATTTTTCTGTCCCTGGTCTCCAGGAGGCTTCGATGAGGTCGAGAGCCCTTTTTGAAAACTCTGTCTCTGTGATTGTAGTCCTGAAACTTTCCAGTCGGCTAATCGGAGGCTGTGGTTCTCTCCCGCTGGGTTCATTAGTAGATCTGGGATCTGGGGAAGAGCTACTGGCCAGTCCGATATGCTCTCTAGTAGCAGTGGATACCAGTGTTGATTGGGCCACACTGGGGCTATGAGGACCACCTGCTGGACTTTCTCGCTCCAGATCTTCTGCAGTGTTCTGCCCAGTAGAATGAATGGGGGAAACGCATACGGCCGCAGGTTGGTCCACGGCTGCGTCAGTGCATCTGTGGCTTCCGCTAGCGGGTCCAGGTGGTAGCTGAAATACCTGGGTAGCTGTGAATTGTGTCTCGATGCAAAGAGGTCCATGTTGAATTTGCCCCATTTGTGATCTAGTTCCCGGAAAACATCTGGGAGAGTGGAGGTTAACCCGATCAGGTGGGCAAGGTTCCTTGGTGATGATGTCTCTTGTCTCATCATGTGGCGGTATGTCTTCCTCACTTTGGCCACCTTCTCCTCCAGCAGGAGTAGCCTCATACTCCTGGAGTCCACCTTGAAGCCCAGGAACTCTATCTCTCTCGTTGGTTCGAGGATGGATTTCTTTAGGTTGATCACAAATCCCAGGCCTGAGAGTAACTCCACTACCATCGTCAGAACTTTCTTGAGGGTAGTCCTCTACTTCGCCATGACCAGAATGTCGTCGAGGTAGATCAGTAGTCGGACTCCTCTCCTTCTCATTGCTGCTGCTACTGGGCGTAGCAAGTTGGTGAACACTCGTGGTGCTGACGCTAGACCAAACGGAAGGGTTCTGAACCCGTAGCTCTTCCCCTCCCAACTGAAGCGCAGGTATTTCCAAAAACCTTCTGCGATCTGGACTGAGAGGTATGCGTCTTTCAGATCCAGACGTCCCATGAAGTCTCCCTCCTGGATTATATCTCTCAGAGAGGCAACGCTCTCCATCTTGAAGTGAGGGTTGAGAACATACTGGTTGAGTGCCCTCAGATTCACTACTGGGCGCCAGCCTCCCTCCTTCTTTGGGACGATGAAGATTGGGCTGAAGAAGCCATTCAATGCAGAAGTTTGCACTATGGCTGACTTTTGGAGTAGATTGTCCGCTTCGATCGAGAGTGCCTGTCGCTGTCCTTGGTTCAAGGCTACGGTTGGTGGAGCAGGTCTGTCTGGTGGTACCGAATGGAACTCCAGCTGATACCCTTTCACAACCTCCAGGATCCATTGACTGTCTGTCAGTTTCTTCCAATCTTGGATATGCATCTGGATTGCCCCACCTAGGCACTGTGGCTGGTCTACTGTTGATCTCCCTTTGTCCCTGCTCCTTGGTGCTTGGCGGGGAATTTTCCTTGTTTCCCTCTGAAATTGGTTCTCTGCTGTCCCCTGTGGCTGGAGCTTTGTCTGTACGGGGTGTAGTCGCGACCCAACTGGGCCCCGTACCCGGTTGGGCGCTTGTACAAAAAACGATTCTCTCTGCTTACAGAGGAGCGTTTTGGGTTAGGTTCCACCTTAGAAACAGCCTTATTAAAGGTGTCGATTGCATCAGCCCTATCTGTGATGCACTTCTGGATATCTGGACCAAAGAGCTCCTCAGAAGCCTTGTTACCCTTTGTCTCCTTAGATACTTCTTTCAGGAATCTAGCCACTGCAGGTCTTTGGGGGTTCACACTTTCTATGAAGTTGGTCCTGCGGATATTGGAGATGTAGCAGGAGGCATTACCGAGGAGGGCTAAGGAGTCTCTCATGACTCGTATCACATCATTAGTGGGGATCATCTCCCCCGCCGAACCTTTCATTCCTTGCCCTTCCATGTGGGACCATAGGTTGGCCAAGGGGGCACTAGCTGCCAGAACTGTAGTTTTTATCTTTGCTAGCTGTTCATCAGAGTTGTCTCTTGTGCTTTTCCCCAGCGCACTACGAAAGGCGATGTCCATCTTTGGGGTTTTGGTCACGGGAGTGTCTGGTCTCGGATATTCTCTTGCTAGGCGTCGTCTCTTCTTGCCGGGAATGCCTTGGGTGAAGGCCTTCTCCACAAAACTCTTTACTCCCGGAGTCAAGTTAGTAACTGGTGTAGAGCTATAGTAGTCCGCCTCCTCCAGTTCATCTTGGCTTTGTGGATCTGAGGATTCATCTTCCCCTTCACCTCCTGGGGTGAGAGAGAACACAGGGAGTATTGGGTGTTTAGGATTTTTAATACCCAGTATTGAATCTATGGTGGCAGGGCCATACACTGCGACCAGGGACGTACTGTATGTCCAGATTGATAGTGCAAGTGGTCTGGTCACGGGCTATTAGCCTACAGGCTATTCACCGTCTGTAACCAGCCACAATCAATCACTGGCGGTCTGGTTGCAGGCTACTGGCCGTATGCAACCCGCCGCAAAGCGGTCATGGGCAATACCGTCGTAGACCGCGCCCTTATTCTGGGCTCATTAGCGGACTCTATGGTCCTTCAGATAATATCTGGCTCACATTGACCAGAGAGGTTATTGTTTGGGCTCATTGTTTGCCCTTATACTGTACGCACCTTCCTGTATCGGTAGTGCGGTGTAGGGATTCCCCGGCGCCGGCCTCGGCGGCGGTAGGGAGGTGTGTGGTGACCCTGGTCTGCGTGGGCGGATGCTGCCTCACGTGATTCAGGATAGAAAATGGTGGACGATCCACTTCCGTTTCCAGAAGAGTGATCCAGGCCCAGGAGGCTCGCGATAGAGAAGTTGGCCATCTGTAGGTAATCCAGTGTCAGTTCTGAAGATGTTCCCGCCAAGCCGGGCGGCTAGATCGTCCTCGTCGGATCGAAAATTCCGCTTTTCTCGAGAGCTCGAAAAAACGCGCCAATCTAAACTGAGCAAAATTTGAGGCCGAGTGTACTCACGTGACAAGGGGAGATATACGCATGCGTGGAATGTG
>JAODVQ020101053.1:0-16871 GCA_025400075.2 Phenganax stokvisi
GGAGGAAATCTGCCAGAAATTGCGATAGGCCTCCCAAAATGACGCGTAGATGACGCGCGGATTGTTCGGGTCAATCGTCAGGTCAATCGCGCCGGCTTTCTCGCTGACATGCAGCACGTTCTCCCAGGTCGCGCCGCCGTCCCGCGAGCGATAAACGCCGCGCTCCGGGTTCTGCCCGAAGGCATGCCCGAAAGCGGCTACATAGACCAGATCAGGGTTATCCGGGTGACTGCGAATCTTGGCGATCTGCCGCGTGTCTTTGAGGCCGATGTGCTTCCAACTGCGCCCGGCATCGGTCGATTTGTAGATGCCATCGCCGATGGAAACATCAATGCGGATGGTCGTCTCGCCCGTGCCGGCGTAGATGACGTTGGGGTCGGCCGGCGCCACTTCCAGCGCGCCCACGGACGACGCGCTGAAGTAGCCGTCGCTGATGTTCTCCCAGTACTGGCCGGCGTCCGTGGTCTTCCAGACGCCGCCGCAGACGCCGCCGAAATAGAAGGTGGTCGTATCGCGCGGGTCACCGGCGACAGCGACCACCCGCCCGCCGCGGAAGGGCCCGATGCAGCGGAATTCGGCCAGCCCGGCGAATTTGGAATCGGTCATGTTGCTGTCCTCTTTGCTTGGCTTCGAGTGGCGCGTATTGTAGCGCGGGGAACTGAATTTCACCACAGACGAGGCGCCGTAGGGGCGAGCCACTGGGTCGCCCGCCGGATTCACCACCGAATACATTCGATTCATTTCACCACAAAGGGCACAAAGGGGATTATTACCATATCTTGACGCGCTTATCGCATATCGCGATGTTCGTAGGGATGTGCTTTGGCAGGTAATTCACCTCCCAATCAAACTCTGACACTCGTCGCTCTCAAAATTGTCGCGCACCCAGTCCGCCCGTTCCCGCGCATGTTCGCGAGCCAACTGCGCCAAGCCTTCGTCCTTCATCCAATTCACCTTCTTGTTCTCGCTTAGTAAGCCGCGCAGCGTCAGATATTGCCCCTTCCTGCCATTGCAGGGGCGGCAAAGCAGAATGCGATTGCGGATGTGATTCGCGCCGCCGTCCGAACGCGGTGTGATATGATCCAATTCCATGAACTCGCGTTCCAGTTCGCGTCCGCAGCCAGCGCAGATCACATTACCGTTGCTGCGCTGCGCGGTTTCCAACACCAATACAATTTGACGATGCGTCAGTTTCTCCCAAGCTTCCACCGCGCGCGGCGTTTTTAGCTTTAGGCTGGGCGCTGCCAATTCATTATCGTCGCTGCGGCGCGGCGGCTCGGTTTCGTAGTGGACGCGCTTCGTCCAAAATTGCAGCGGCTTCTTGTCTTCTGTGAGCATGCCCTCTTCCGCCAAACGGTTCAGGACGGTTTCATGCGCTTTGTCCCAAATGTCTATGCCGACCCATTGCCGCCCAAGCTGCTCGGCGGCGACTGGCGTCGTCGCGCAGCCGCAGAAGGGATCGAGCACAAAATCGCCTTCGTTGCTGCTAGCTTCGATGATGCGGCGGTAGAGCGCGAGCGGTTTCTGTGTGGGGTAGCCGGTAATCTCGCCTCTAGTGTTGGGAAACCATCCCGACGAACCATAGAGCGACCTTATATCGGTCCAGGTATCTGACAGGGGTACGCCCGGACTTTCGTCCAGATACTGTCTGACTATTTTCCCTTTTCGTTTTCTAGTGCGGTATTTTCGACCGTCGGCGTCCACGTGTCTAAACCACTTCGTTCTGTAATTCTCGGAGTACGGCGTGTACTGCCTGTTGTAAGTGTGCTTGCTGTACTGCTTCGCGTAGACGAGCAAGGTTTCGTGGGATTTGACGGGTTGCTTCCCGCCGGCCCGGCCGCCAGACGGCGTACCGTAATTCCAGATTATCTCGGTTATGAAATTCTTCTGTCCAAATATGCCGTCCAACAGGCATTTTATGTAAGCGACTGCTGTACGATCAAGATGAAGATAGAGCGTACCATCCGGTCGCAATATACGGCGCATCTCCATCAAGCGTACGCCAAGCCAGCACATAAAAGCTGCCATATCATCGCCGTAAGCCGCACGTGCCACCTCAATGACCTGCCACACTGAAGGCCAGTCATCCCTAATGCTGTCCGTCCACTCGTCGTGCACATCGTCGTCCCAGCGCCAACGGTCTTTGAAACGTGCGCCTGCTGCCAGACTATCAGGTGTCGCATGAAAATCGCGATTTTTGTTGAAAGGCGGGTCAGTAGCAATGAGATGCACTGTCTCGCTGTTCATGCCGCGTAGGAATTCGAGGTTTTCACCGTGATATAGCGTTCGGTTCCTAAAGTTAAGCTCTGCCAAGGTAAGCCTGCTCCACGATTCGCGTCGCTAAACGTAGCTACAGTTTCCTATTATGGCAACGGATAACTTTGTGCCCTTTGTGCCTTTGTGGTCAAATAATACTCCCCCAACTCGGCGCCCTCGGCACCCTTGGTGGCAATGCCGCGAGAATAGCGCAGAATCGGGTAGCTTGTACCAGTTGGATGTGGGCGACTCACAGAGTCGCCCCTACATTTCTTTGTGCCCTTTGTGTCTTCGTGTCTTTGTGACCCAAATCTTGACAATCCCACCCCCCATCCGTTCTAATCTGGGGCATGGCACAGGTCAAATTCACGCCCAACTTGAAACGCTTCTTCCCCGACCTCTGCGACTGCGCGATCGACGCCGCTGACGTCGCCGAGATCCTGGCCGCCGTCGACCTGCGCTGGCGCGGCCTGGGCGACTACATCATCGACGAGCAAGGTACCCTGCGCAAACACGTCAACATCTTCGTCGGCGATGAGCTCCTGCGCGACAAGCAGGCCCTCTCCGACCGCGTCTCCGCCGACACTCAAATTTTCATCGTCCAAGCTTTGTCGGGAGGGTAGGCGTACGCGCGCGGATGTCATCAGTACTATGGAAATGGCGGCGTCTCGAAATTTGTTCCCCTTCCCTCATTTTGGGGGAAGGGGCTAGGGAATGGGGGTAATTCTTGCCCAACAAACTCCTCGTCGGCACCCGCAAAGGCCTGCTGATCATGAGCCGCAATGGCGCGTCGGACTGGCAGGTCGAATCAGCCCACTTTGAAGCCATCCCGGTCGTCTACGCCTTCCGCGACCGGCGCGCCGACACCATCTGGGTCAGCCTGGATCACGGACATTGGGGCGGCAAGCTGCACCGCTCGCGCGATGGCGGCGCCAGCTGGCAAGAAGTCGCAGCGCCCAAGTACCCCGAGGGCGATACCGTCCCGCCCGATTTCAGCGTGCCGGCCAAGACCAATTACATCTGGCTGATCGAACCCGGCGGCGCGGACGAACCCAATCGCCTCTACCTTGGCACCGACCCAGGCGGCCTCTTCCGCAGCGATGACGGCGGCGATTCCTTCCACCTGGTCGAGACGCTCTGGAAGCACCCCAGCAACACGCACTGGTTCGGCGCCGGCCGCGACCATCCCGGCACCGTCGCTATCCAGGTCGACCCGCGCGACAGCCGCCATATCACCGTCGGCATCAGCGTCGGCGGCGTCTACGTCAGCCGCGACGGCGGCGAATCCTGGGCGGCCCGCAACCGCGGCCTCTTCGCCGATTACCTGCCCGACCCCCACCACGAGCACGGCCACGACCCCCACATCATCCTCGCCAGCCCCAGCAATCCCGATGTGCTCTGGCAGCAAAACCATTGCGGAACCTACCGCAGCGACAACGGCGGCTTGCAGTGGCAGGACATCTCGGACAAGAGCGGCGGCCCTGCCGGTTTCGGCTTCGCCCTGGCGGTGGACGCGCAGGACGAGCGCGTCGCCTGGGTGGCGCCGGCCGTCAGCGCCGAGTACCGCGTGCCCGTCGAGCGCGCGCTGGTCATCTGCCGCACGGAAGACGGCGGCGCCACCTGGCAAAATCTGCGCGCCGGCTTGCCCCAGCGGCATTGCTACGATCTCATCTTCCGCCACGCGCTGGACAACGATGGCGACTCGCTGGCCTTCGGCACCACCGCCGGCAACTTCTACGTCTCCGATGACCGCGGCGACAATTGGCGCTGCCTGCTGCATAACCTGGCGGTGGTCTACTCGGTGCGATTTATGTGATTGGGATAGTCGCCGAACGAGTTTGCAGCCCGCTTTCTAAGTAAGACGATTTTGCAGGGTCTCTTGAACTTTTAGGCAGCGCCGTCCTGTTGCCGCAATCTGCTCTCGCGCGATTACATAAAGTCGAAAGATCGTATCAGTTCAATTTCCGCTTCGTCATAGGGCGTCCCGTCGGCGTGGAATATGTCATGCTGCCAGGTCTTGTTTTCAGGCCTGTTCAATTCCCGCCGCCAATCGAGATAGGTCTGCGTGCGCCCTGCGACCAAACCCCAGTTGTACCAGCCGATGCGCTCGCGGGCGAAGATCGGCAGAATCCACTCGACAGTCTGCCCGACCACGCGCCGCAGCCACTCCGTGCAGAGTACCGGCCGGCCATAAGCCTGGCAGCGCTGGATGACCGCGCCCACGCCCGTCGCGCCGTAATGATGAAACGACGTGACATCGGATAATTCCAATATGCGTTCCTCCATCGCGTAGCCCTCATGCCCGCGGAAGATGGACGTGGTTAGCGGCTGCTGCGCGCCGGCCTCCCGCGCCCAGGCGAAAGCCGCTTCCACCAACGGCAGGCTGCTCTCGCCCATCTCGGAATTGCCCGGCTCGTTGTATAGATCCCAAATCTGCACACGCTCGTCAGCGGCGAAGCTGCCGACAATATCCACCACATAGTCCTTCAGTTCGGGCCAGACGGCGCGGTCAACCACCCGCGTCAAGCCGGGGCTGGGCGTCCAGCCGCTATTGTGCGTATAGGGAACGGGATCATCTTGCTTGCCCAGGTACGGTTCTTTGCCGGCGAAAGCGCAGTCGTCGAAGAGAATGAACATCGCTTTGATGCCCCGGCGGCTGGCGATCTCGAGGAATTGGTCGATGCGACTTTTCAGACCGGCGGGATCGGCCTGCCAGACGAGAAACTGATGGAACACGCGCGCGCCATTGAAGCCGGCCGCCTGCGCCCATGACAACTCTTCGGCGATGGTATCGGGATCGAAGGACTCGGCTTGCCACATCTCGGTCGAATTGACGGCGCTGCGCGGCAAATAGTTGCAGCCGACGATCGGGTCTATCGAGGCATACCAGTCATTTGCCTTCTCAGGCGTCCACTGTTCGGTCATGGCTCTGGCTCCTTTGTCGTATACAGGTCAATAGCGGGCTGCCCAAGGGGCGCCCCAACACCGTCGTGGCAAGTTACAGCACGACGCTCTCGAGCGTACCGGCGTAAGTTCCGTCTGCGTCCAGCACACTCAGGCGAATCAGGCGGGTAGCCCTTTTGACGCTGGCAAGCACATCCACATGGAGGGCGCGAAGTGGCGACACCGGTCCCAGATCAATCCTTGCCAGCGCGTTCCCTGCCTCATCAAGGCACTCAAGTCCGGCTCTGCCTTCAAAGAAGCACCCGAATACGCCCCGGACGCGCGCCCAGCCCGCCTCAAAATCGACGGAGAGCGGTTCGTGCGCGCAGCCGACATCGGTAACCGCCACAATCGGCGCCGGACAGTAAGCGGCCGACCATGCGACCCGGTGACTCGCAGCCTTGCCCGGAAATAGCGTGAGCAGCGGGCTGAGAACTTCCGCTTCCAAAATGTATCCGGGCGAGCGGATCGGTATCGGCGAAGGCGCGCCGGGCGACTCGGTCCAGCACTCCACCGTCGCGCCATTGTCGGGATACTCCGCATCAGGCTCGTAGGGGAATTGCATGCAGAGTACAACGCCGGCTCGCCGATCGGCGAAAGCGATCCAGCCGGCCGGGCTGTGAACGCCGATCTTGCCGACGACGCCTTGATACTGCACCGCCAGCAAACCGCTCTCCGCATCCAACCGATACTGCGGATTGTCATCGCCGAACATGATCTCGTAGCGTCGTTCGCGCGCCGGATCAGTTGGGATGTACAGCCAGCAGTCGTCGTTGAGTTGGCCGTCGGCCGCGCTGCACAGCAACTGCGCCACATCCCAGATTGACCAGCGGATCCTGCGATTCGAGATATTCTCGAATGAAAGATTGAGCTGCATACGCGCGCTGTTCGGCGCGAGGCTGAGCAAGCGCCGAATGCGCAGGCCGGTGCGCTCGTCGGGCGGGCTTGTCATGAGTACGGACGCGTCACTTGTTTCAAAGGCGTAGCGCCCCGAATCGAGCACTGGATCGGGCGGGCCGGGCCACTGGCCATCCCCATCCCAACCCTGCGGCGCGGGCCAGGTCTTGGCGCCGCCGTAGTTCTTCCAGTTGATGATCCTGCCATCGCCGGCATGCGCTTCGACTGTGAAACGTTTGCCCAGCAACTCCGGGTTCATGAAGAGGTAATCGTGTGGACCCAGGCTGAACTGCATCAGACGCCCGCCGATCTCCGGCGCGCAGACAGCGTCGATGATGCCGTTGCTCAAACGCAGGCCATCCCAGCCATGGAAATCAAATGCTTCGACAGAAACCGCCGGACGCATTTACCCCGCCCGCTTTCTCTGCGCTCTCAGTAATCGAAAGTAAGTCATTGAAAAATCTTCCCGCGAAATAGAATCCCCAAAATCATCGAATGCGTGTAGGGGCGAGCCTTGGCGGCGGTCAGTGTCTACGCGACCTCGCCCACAAATCACTTCGATTACCAGTCACGATTTGCACGACTTCGTTGCGCCTGCTTCTGTGCCTCTTTTTTATCAAACCGCCATTTGCGGTAGCCGAGAACCTTTGAAGTTTTGCGTGAGCGGGGGAGCCATTCTCGCTGCCGCCGAGCGGCTGTGGTGAAAAAAGCAATCAACCCTGCAGCCCGGTCGTGGAGATGCCGCGGACGAAGTAACGCTGCAGCAGCAGAAAGAAGATCACCGCCGGAATGGTGGCGGCCGCCGCCGATGCCATGATGACGCCGAAGCGCATCGAAAGCCCCCGCCCGACGAAAACCGCCAAGCCGACCGGCACGGTGCGGGTCGCGTCCGTGTTGCTGATGATGAGCGGCCAGAAGAAATCGTTCCAACTGCGGACGAAGGTGAAGATGGCTACGGTGGCGATGACCGGCTTGCTCAGCGGGATGAAGATGCGCCAGAGCAGGCCCAGGCGGCTGCAGCCATCTAACCGAGCGGCTTCCTCCAGCTCGACCGGTATGCTGAGGAAGAATTGAGTCATCAAAAAGACGCCAAAGGCATTTGCCGCCGCCGGTACCGCGATGCTGAAATAGGTGTTGGCCAGTTTGAACTTGATCATGCCCAAGAAGAGCGGCACCAGCAGGATCTCGCCCGGCAGCAGGAAGGTCGACAGAATGATAAGCAGGACGATCTTGCGGCCGCGGAAGCGCATGCGCGCCAGCGGATAAGCGGCCAGGATATTGGTGGCCAGGGTCAGCGCGGTGGTGATGGCCGCCACGATAAGGCTGTTGCGGAACCACTGCAACATCGGGAAGGAGTCGAAGAGCCGCGTGTAAAACTCAAGCGTCGGCTCGTCGGGCCACCAGGTCGGCGGGTAGCTGAAGACCTCGGTATCCGGCTTGATCGAGGTGACGAACATCCAGACGAAGGGCGCGCCCCAGATGATGGCCACAAAGATCATGATGGCATAAAGCGCCAGCCGCCCATAGTTGAGCGAGCCATCGCGATAGACGCTGTCCTTGCGCCAGGATTCGCTCATGTCAGATAACCTTCATCGCCCGCAACTGAATGACGGTGAAGCTGAGCGTAACCAACATCAAGATAACGCCAGCGGCCGATGCCACACCCATGTCAAACTTCACGAAGGCGGTTTCATAAATGAATTGGGCAATGGTGAAGGTGCTTCCTTGCGGTCCGCCGCGGGTCATGACAAAAACCTGGCCGAAGACGCGCCAGCAGGCGATGACCGTCAGCGGGATGACGAAGGCGTTGACCGGCATCAGCATCGGGATGGTGACATAGCGCAGCTCTTGCCAGCGGCCGGCGCCATCAATCCGGGCCGCCTCGTACAAGTCCTCCGGAATATCTTGCAAGCCCGCCAGATAAATGATCATATTGCCGTTGACCGTCCACCAAATGGTGGTGATGGCGATGGCAGGCATTGCCGAGTCCGGGTCGCCCAGCCAGTTAATCGGCGGATTGACGCCCAATAAGCCCAGATAGTAATTCAACAATCCCGAACTGCGCTCCAGGATCCATTGAAAGATGATGCCCACCGCCGCCACGCTGACCACATGCGGCAAAAAGACGATGGCGCGCGCGATATTCCGTCCGCGCAGCTTCTGATTCACCAGCAGCGCCAGCAAAAAACCCAGGACGATTAACGGAATCGCCGCCAAGACAACAAAATACAGCGTATTCTGCAGCGATTCGATGAAAAGCTCGCTATTGAGCAGTTTGTCGTAATTCTTGAGGCCGACCCATTTAGGTTCCCCGATGATGCCCCATTTGGTGAAACCGGCGTAGACGCCGACAAGGGCCGGCAGCAGCAGAAAAACGATGAAAAGAAAGAGATACGGCGCCATGAACGCATAAGCGATCAAGTCATTCTTGACACTGTTCCAGCCGGAAGTTTTCCGTTTGCCTTTTGTCGGCGCTGGGCTGCTCATAAAGGATGCTCCAGATAAATTCACCCCCACCCTAAATCCCTCCCCCAGAAAGAGGGAGGGACTTGTGCCCCCCGCGCTAAACAATTCTCAGGCAATGTCGAATTGGCTTGCGCCTGAGTTTGCTCCCCTTCCCTCCTTGTGGGGGAAGGGGTTGGGGGAAGGGGGTCATCTAGCCTACTCGTCCAACAGCAGCTCGTCGATGCCCGCTTTCATGTCGGCCAGGGCCTCTTCAACGCTCTTGTCGCCGGCCTGGGCCGCCTCAAGATTGCGCAGCAGCGGCGACTGACCGCCGAAGGAAAAGACGGAGGTGTACTGCTCGATGGCCGGCTCCATCACGGCTATGGATAGCGACTCGACGAAGGGCGCATAGTATTGGGCGTAGTCATGATCGGTCCAGTAGGGATCCGCCAGGGCCACCGGCAATACCGGCACGATGCCGACTTTGATGCCCGGCTCGGCGTAGTTCTCCAGGAACCACTTGATGACCTTCATGCTATTGAGGTAATTCTCGTCGCTGTCTTGCACCGTCAGCGCCAGGCAGTGGGTATTGGTCCAGGTGGCCGGCACATCGCCGAAGGTTGGCATCACGGCGGAACCGATGTTCATACCGCGCGTGATGTAAGAATTCACCATCCAGGGGCCGACCATGATCATGCCGGCGCGCTCGGCATCAAAGGCGCTGATGTCGCCGAAACCCGTGCCAGTGCTCGAAACGCCGCTGTTCTGCATATCTACCATGTATTGCATCGCGTTGTGGGCGGCTTCGCTATCGACCGCAGCCAAGCCGTCCTCACCCAGCCAACTGCCGCCGAACTGATAAAGCAGTGTATGGAAGAACCAGCGGCCCAGGGCGCCGCCTGTGGGCAAGTCGACGCCGTACTGCGTCACCATGCCATCGTCATCGGTGATCGTCATCGCTTCCGCCCAGGCCATGAACTCCTCGCCGGTGGTGGGCGGGCTGTCCGGGTCCAAGCCGGCCGCTTCGGCCAGGTCTCTGTTGTAGTAGAGGTTCAACGGGTGCAAGTCGCCGGGCAGACAATAAAACTGGCCGTCGATCTTGCTCAGTTCGATGATGTTCTCCGGCACGCCGGTGAGGTCCACGCCCGCGGCCGCCATCAAGTCGTCAACCGGCAGCAAGACGCCTTTTCTGACGAACTCGGTGACTTCCGTGTTATGGAACATCACCACATCGGGCGGGTTGCCGGCGGCGGCGGTGAGCGTTAGCTGGGTGAACAAGTCGTCCCAACCCAGCGCGGTCGGCTCGATGACCAGGCCGTCTTCGTTCTCCTCATTGAAACGCGCGAAGACGGTGTTGAGCATCTCGGTATTGTCGGCGCCGGTCCAGCCGTGCATGAGCGTGACCGGGGTGGCGTCTTGCGCCAGCGCCGCGCCCGGCAGCAACAGCAACGCCAGCAACGCGAACAAGATGATTTTCAAAAGAGATGTTTTGGTCATTTTCTACTCCTTATCTTATAGGTGTATGGACTCGCTTCGGGAAAGCATTAGATTGTCAATACAGCCTCCCTTCATAATCATATAAGTGGAAGATCGTCGCCTGGCGGTAAATCCTTAAAGCACAATACAACTTTACCCCTTCGCCTGTCGTGTGACAAGTTATCCCATTTGGATCAGGGGAAATTGCACAGCGAAATCGGATAATCCTGCCCCGCGCCGCCTTTGCTTTAGCTCTTGTGTCCTATGTGGCAATGTGTTTCAATTTAGCGGAGATTAGGCGAGGACAAGAACCATGACTGACATGCTGCGCAAGAAAATCCAGGGCTGCCTCTACGGTGGCGCGATCGGCGATGCCATGGGCGGCGTCGCCGAGTGGCGCATGCCGGAGGAAATTCGCGCGCGCTACGGTTACATTACCGACCTGGTCGAAGCCTGGGACGCGCCGAACGACACCAGCGGCCGCGGCGATGGCCGCTACACCGACGACAGCCACATGGTGCAGTTGCTCAGCCGCTGCTACATCGAGCGCGGCGACCATCTCGATGCCCATGAATACTTCCGCCGCATCGGCCCCATGATCGGCTATGAACAGCGCTGGATCCCCGACCGCGGACGCGAGATGCCACTGGCCGAGCGCCTCTTCTATCCCGACAAATGGCTCTTCATCCGCTGGCTGGCCAATGCCGACCCGCGCTACGCCGGCGTCGGCAATATGGTCAACTGCGGCGCCGCCATGTACGCCGCGCCCATCGGCATCGTCAACGCCTGCGATCCACAGCGCGCCTATGCCGAAGCCATCGATGTGCTCAGCCCGCATCAAGTCAGCTTCGGGCTCGAGGCCGCTGCCGTCCAGGCGGCTTGCGTGGCCGAAGCCTTCAAGCCCGACGCCTCGGTCGCCTCCATCATCGACGCGGCGCTCAGCGTGGCCAAAGAAGGCACCGCCGACTGCATCGCCGCCATCGCTGATAAAGCCAGCACGCTGACCGACTGGCGAACGGCAATTGCCCCCTTGCGTGATGTTATGCGCGACTACGACACCTCCGCCGATGACGCCAAGAACGAGCGCGGCAACGGCAGCAATGACTGGACCCCCAGCCGCTCGCATAGCATCGAAGAAGTGCCCATCGCCCTCGGTTTCCTGGTGGTCACCGGCGGCGACTTCGAAGAGACCATCTTCGGCGGCGTCAATTACGGCCGCGACAACGACTCCATCGCCGGCATGGGCGGGGCCATCGCCGGCGCCCTGCACGGCATCGACGCCCTGCGCCCCAAATGGGTGGAGACGATCAACAGCGCCAACCGCATCGACCTGATGCCGCTGGCGGACGATTTGGCCGCGCTGACGCGCAAATTGCAAGCCCAGCAGTTGGCCGCTGCCCAGGCTCGACAAGACGCCTTTGCCGCGCTGGGCGGCTGAGCGCTTTTCGCTCGTAATTCCCAAAAGCGATATAATCGCTGGCTGGCCGACCGCGTCTGGCGCGCTTGCGAAACTTGTAAGGCTTGCCCGCTGCTGCAAATCGAATGCAAATGGGTCTTGCCCCCTATTGCCGTGCGCTGAATTTGTCTATTGCCCCGCCTCTTCAAATGGCATGGGGCTTGCATGGCCGCGCGGCCGGCGGCCTCGGCGCTGTCGCCGGCCCCCGCCTGCGCGACCCTATAGTCCCCCTTTCCGCCCTATTCTGCTGTACACTCAGCGCTATGACACCCTGCTATTCCCAATGCTCGTCCGTGCCCGTCTGTCGGGCCGCGCTGCCGGCCCACAACCGGGGCGCCGTTCACCCGCCTGCGGGCCGGGCGCTGGCTCGCCCCAAACTTCGCGGGGGGGGGGTATACCCCCACTATATGTATACTGTATGTATACTATTCAGGGATTTTCGGGGACTTTCAGGCACATTAGAGCGGTTTTCGCGTGCCTACAGGGATTTTCAAACGGATGTAGGGCGGATTTCGGCTGCTCTCAGGGACATTGCAAGTCAAAAATGCCGCCGTTGAGGTTTCGCGGCGGGCAATCGGCTGCCCGCAAGACCGGGACGAAGAAAGCGCGGGCAGCGGCAACGGAAAAACAAGGCTTAAATTTGCCAGTCAAGTTCCTGGTAACGGACAAGCCTTACAGCGTTTCGACATGATTGCAGATAGGCATTTGGCAAGTTCATAAGAAAAGAGATTCCGTACTAGCCGGCGATGATTACGCGCATACCTTGAATACCACCCTGGACTGTGCCAGTATTGTCGCATTATGTAGAAAATGAGGGGGAATTGCGAATGCTGCTGACCGATGAAGTGCAAGCCGGGCGCGAGCAGGTGGCGCGCATCGGGCGCTTCCTCTTCGACCGCCATTTGACCGATGCCGGCGGCGGCAATATCAGCCTGCGGGTCGGCGATGTCTTCTGCATGTCCCCTACCCTGGCCGGGCAGAACAAGCAATGGCAACTCACCGCGGAGGATGTGCTGGTGGTCGATGGCCGCGGCCAGATCCTCAAAGGCGCCGGCGGGCTGACGCGCGAGATTTCGGTGCATTTCGGCTTGCATGAGCATTTCAGCGACTACGGCATAGCGGTGATTCATGCCCATCCGCGCAATCTGATGGTCTTCGCCTGCGCCAATCTGCCCATGCCGCCGGTGATGGAAGCCACGCGCAAATTCGGCACGACGCCGGTCATTGACTACGCGCCGGCGCACAGCCCGGTACTCGGCGAGCGCATCATCGCCACCATGCGCGGCCGCGAAGCGATGATCGCCAAACATGCCGCCGGCACGATCGCCCCCTGGCATGGCTTGTTCCTGATCGGCAAGAACCTGCCCGCCGCCCTGGACGCGGTCGAGCGCCTCGATACCAATGCCTACGCGATCATGATGTCACGGCACTTGGACGCCAGCCCGCTGCTGCGCGACGAGAGCGCCGCCATGGAAGCGGCCATCGCCGACTTCCGCCCCGACCAAGCGCGATGATCGTCTCGCTGACGCCGAATACCACTATTGACCTCACGGTGTTCGTAGACCGCCTGCAGACCAATACCACCATCCGCGCGACGCGCACGGTCTACAGCTTGGGCGGCAAGCCGACCGACGCCGCCTGGATTCTGGGCCGCATGGGCGTCGGCAGCCTGGCGCTGGGTTTGGCGGCCGGCGCTATCGGCGAGAAAGTGAAGTCGCTGCTGGAAGACTTTGGCGTGCGCGCCGCTTTTGTGGCCGCCGAAGGCGAGACGCGCATCAATACCGTCATCATTGACGAGAGCAGTGGCGAACACACGACCATCACCTCGGCATCCATGCAGGTGCGGCCGGCGCACCTGGACCTGCTGCGCGAGCGATATCTAAAGGCGCTGGAGCGGGCCACAGTGCTGATCACCGGCGGGTCGCTGCCGCCCGGCATGGAACCCGATTTCTATTTTGAAGCAATTGAACTGGCGCGCGAGCGGGCTGTGCCCGTGATCTTCGATGCTTCCGAGCCGAATCTGAGCGCCGGCCTGGCGGCCCGCCCCGACTTCATCAAGCCGAACGAGCATGAACTGTCCGCCTTGGTGGGCCGCAAGCTGAAGACCGACGCCGACTTGTACGAAGCCGGGCGCGAAATCCTCGCGCGCTACGGCACGCAGGCGGTCATCACCATGGGCAAAGACGGGGCGCTGGCTGTCCTGCGGGATCGCAGTTATCGCATCCCGCCGATTCGCGTCGAGGTCAGCAGCCCCGCCGGCGCCGGCGATGCAGTGCTGGCTGGCCTGGCGCACGCCATTCATCACCAGCGGCCACTGGAAGCGGGCCTGCGCCTGGGCGTGGCGGCGGCGACCGCCGTGTGCCTCCAGCCGGGCACGGCAGCCTACGACCTCGCCGATATGCAGCGCTTCCTGCCTCAGGTGGAGTTGATCGCTTATCCCTAGCTGCCGCTACACAAACAGCGGCGCCATCTCCCACTCAGCCGCCATCGCTTGCATGACTTCGTCCGGCGTCCGCTGCTGATAGCGCTCGGCGGCATCCAACACCAGCGGCAAGACCCGGATATCGCCCACGGTATTCAGGAAGACATCTTCATTGCCCAGGACCCAGTGCACGGCTTTGTCGATGCTGGCCTGGTCGGTCAGCGGTTCGTACCAGGTGGCGTGGCTGCGCTGCTCGCCCACATAAGGCCGGCGGGTGATGCCCTTGATGGTCTGCACCGCAACATTGCGCGCTTTGCAGATCTCGAGCACTTCGTTGAAGCCGGCGCGGTATAGCGGATTCCGCATCATCAGGTAGTTGTAGGGCAGCAGCACCGAGTCGAAGTCGAAGCGCTCCAGGCTGCGCTGGTGCATGCGCGCGATGGCGACATCGTGGCCGGTCACGCCGATGTACTTGACCAGCCCTTGCTCGCGCGCTTCCTGCAGGTATTCCAGCACGCCGCCGGGACCCATCGCCACCTCCCACTCCTCGTCGCCAACGAGGTAGTGCAGCTGGATCAGGTCGACTTCGTTGACGCGCAGGCGCTGCAACGAGCGCTCGAATTGGCGCTTGGCGGAATCGTAGCTGCGTTCGCCCGTCTTGGTGGCCAGGAAGAATTGCTCGCGATGCGTCTCCATCCAGGGACCCAGGCGCTCCTCCGAATCGCCATAGCTGGCGGCGGTATCAATGTGATTGACGCCGCGAGCGAGCAGCAGCTCCATGGTCCGGTCGGCTTCGTCCTGCGTAACATCGCTGAAAGCCGCCGCGCCGAAGAGCGTGCGCGTGCTCATGTGGCCTGTGCGCCCAAAGGCTTTTTGGGGGATAGGCATGAGATTGCCTCTTTTCAATTATTTGATCGGATTGTTAAACCGGGCGATTATACCAGCAAGCTCAGCCAAACAACTCCCTCAGGACGCCCACAGAAGCGCGAAAGCCATCCTCGAAACTGCCGCCCAGCGGACGATAGACCGATTCCAGCGATATGGCCCCGTCATAACCATCGGCGGCCAGGGCGGTGGCCAGGTCTGTCAAGTAGGGCGCCATCTGCCCGCTGCCTAGCTGACGGCAAGTCACAGTGGCTTTGGCGATGTCCACCACCACATCTTTGAGATGAATATGCCCAAGGTAGCCGCCGCGCAGCGCGCGATAGCCGTCCGGGTAGGCGGCTTCCGCAGCGTAAAGCGCGTTGGCCGGGTCCCAGAGCAGCTTAAGCCGCTCGGCGCCCAACTCATCAATCAACTGACAGGCCAGGTAGGCGGAATTGGTGATGGCGTTGTTGCCGGTTTCGACGGCCAGCGTGATGCCGCGGTCTTCAGCGATCCGCACAGCGCCGCCGATTAATTCACGCGCCTTATCCCAAGCGCCGCTGGCCACATTCCACTCCTCCGCGCCCTGGCTGCCGAAGAGGATCATCTCTTTCTTGAAGCTCATGATGCGCACAAGCTGGCAATCCAGCGCCTGCGCCATGTCGATGCAGCGGCCCAGCGCGTCCAAATGCGCCAGGTAGGCGGGCGCGGACGGCGAAATATCAGCCAGCGCCAGGCCGCCGAAGACATGCCGGGAAATGCAGGAAACCTCGACCTCGTGGGCTTTCACGAGTTGCTGCGCGCGGTTCAACTGCGCGTCCGAGAGGTCGCCGACTTCTTTGTCCCACAGAAATTGCAATTCGGCTTGCGTCAAGCCGAATTCGTTCATGACCGTCAGCGCGTGTTCGAATTCGCGGCTGATGCCGTCTGTGATGACGCCTAGTTTCGCCATTGGACATACCTCGCATTCTTCCGGCTAGTGGGCGCCCCGCCGGGTCGCCCCTAGGAATCAGCCCAGTGTGTGTACGGGCGAGCCGGTGGCTCGCCCCTCGCCACCCCTTACCACTTCACTTGGACGCCGGAGAATTCTTCCAGCAGTTTGACGATGACCCAATTATCGCCCTCGGGAAAGCGCGAGATGCCGGCCTGAAACAGCTCGTTGGCGGCGCTGGCGGCGAAGAGCGGCAGGCCGTTCTCGCGCGCCATGGCCATGCTGATGCCGATGTCCTTGACCATGGTGGCGATATGGCTGCCGGTGTCTTCAAACTTGCGCGCCATAATCAGCTCGGCGCAATGCTTGAAAAAGGGCGTATTGCCGACATGGGTGCTGCTGAAGACCTCGTAAAGCGTCTCGCCCTTGATGCCGGCGGCCGCGCCCAAGGTCAGCGATTCGAAGATGCCGACGAAGGTGACGCCGATATAGGCTTGCAGGGCCGCCTTGACTGTCTGCCCCATGCCGATGCGCTCGCCGACGTGGAAGATCTGCTCGCCGACCGCATTAAGCACAGCTTGATTGGCCGCGAAGACGGTCGGATCAGCCGCGACCATCAGGGTCAGCGTGCCGGCTTCAGCGCCGGTTTGCCCGCCGCTGACCGGGCTGTCGATCAAGTGGAGCCCGGACCCGGCTAAGGCTGACTCTACCGCGCGCATCTCAGCTGGCTGGATGGTGGCTGTGACGATGAGGGTGGCGCCGGGCCGCAGCGTATGGCGCAAGCCGCCCTCGCCCGCTACCACGTCCATGACCTGCGCGCCGGTCATCACCATGACGAAGACGGCATCGGCGGGCGCCAGGTCGGCAAGCGAATCGGCGGCCCGCCCGCCCTGCTCAGCCAGCATCCGCCCGCGCTCCGGGCGCAGGTCGTAGCCGATCACGCCAAAGCCGGCTTTGAGCAGGTTCTGGGCCATGCCCATGCCCATGTTGCCGAGGCCGATTACGGCAGTTGTTTTCATAAATTATTGGCCTCTCAATAGATGCGGGCGGCCCGGCGGGCCGCCCCTTTTGCGTTACGATTTCGCTGTGCGACTCAACTGGCCGCTTGACCATCGGCGTACGGCCGTGGCGCTTGCTATTTGGGCAACCGGGGGCAGACGAAATGGCCTGTTCCGGCGCTG
>JAODVQ020101157.1:0-16869 GCA_025400075.2 Phenganax stokvisi
CAATTGTGCTCAACCCGTAAGCTCTGTGCATTGCTATCCTGCTCGCGAAACCTGTAATGACGGAGCTTACACTCTGTCTAATGCCAGACAAGTTCAATCATCTGGGAAAAACTCTTGCCAGTCAATGAGGGAACGAAACAATCCATCAATTCTCTTTCTTATTCATTTGGCTGGTTATACCCCCCGAGTGCTTCCTATAGCTTGGGGCCAGTTGTTCAAAGCTGAGTTAGCGTTGACCCTGAGATAAAATTTAACCAGCCGTTTGGTTTGTGCATTGCTGTGTCCATTTGCTTCAAAACTTTGCAAATAACGACATCTTTTTACACAGATTAGCTTCGTGGAAAGATTTTGTCAATTTAGTAAACAAGCAGTCAAAAATTTTGCTTCAAACTTTTGTTAACCCAGGGTTAACGCTAACCCAGCTTTGAACAACCGGCACCAGATGAATATACATTTCAAAGCGAGACACTTAGATCGTTATGAGTTAATAATCCATTAGAGGCAGTGACATAACGGACTGAGGACTGGGTTAAAGCATCTCTCCTAAACTACGATTACACTGTCAAAGTTTCTGTGATCAAAGTAGAAATTTCAGATAGGCAAGTCCTAAGTTTTCAAAGATTTGCTAAAAATATTAAAGGGAACTAATACAGTGCTCAACACTGAACTACTTCACTCTGATATTTCTTCCAAATTTTTCAGAACGTAGATTCTCCCTCTGAAAAATTCCTACTTTGATCACGGAAATTTTGATCGGGTAAACCGGCCCAAAAGAGGCATCGGACGAGCAAAAACAAGGCCCCTGATGAACCTATGATGATGCAATGACATTCAAAATTTAGATGAATTCGAAGAAATTATATTCTACGATTTCTATAAGATTTCAGACAATCAGGTTCAGTAACCTACGGTAGTCGAATGAACTCTTGAAATAGGAGGGGAAGGGTGAGAGGTGAGGTCCCTGATAGAAGTGAAATTCTCATAAGGGCCCCCACTAGCTCCATCACACTACAGACTTGAGCCTTGAGGGATAGGTTGTATTAACCCCAAAAAGTACCAAACAAGGCAGTTCGCTGGAGAATATACGAAATAGTTTGCATAGTGTAAATATTTTGTACATGCACAGAAAAAAGCTACAACTATTTTCTTCAATATTTTATGATCTCTTTGCATCCATAATTCTTACTAATAACCTGTGTCGTTTTTCCACAGCCTGTTTCTCCACTGATCACAACAACTTGATTGCAAGCAATTAAATCAACAATTTTCTAGAATAAAGACAGTACATGTATTTTATTACAGCAGGAAAAGGTGAAAGACAATAAGGATACGAGATTCATTTACTTATAAAGCTAACAAGAAACAAACAAACATGCAAGTAAGCAAACAGGAAAAAAACAAACAAACAATATTTAACATTGTAGTAAAAGCTATTCAAAGTGGATATTACTCTTACTTCTTTCATTTCATATGAAGGTAACTTTCTTCTAAACTCCTGAACAAAAAAACAAAGTTGCGATTGCACAATACAGTCTCGTCACTCTTATCCATTTCATATCTGTTGCTTCAAAAAATATTGCATTAAAAAGATTTCATACTTGCATTCTCTGGTACGTTTTGTTATATTTTTCCTTGTCAAGCAACTCAGCTTTCAATCTATCGTTCAACGCCACATCATTCTTCACCAAAATATTTGGCAATTGAAAATTATCTAGATAGTTTGCCATACTAGTTTCCATTGTAGAACTGCCTGAAAACAAAGGGAATATTTACTCTGACAATGCACCTTACTTCGTTGTTTACTCTGTCTAACGCCAGAGGATTTTGTTAAAAAGGGAACTCTTGCCAGTTAGAGGGTTAAACAAGGGACAGCAAAACATGTTTTAATTGGGAGAGCTATTGAATGCTAAAAATGTAAGGTCAAGGGCATGCTACTCTGGGAAAGTCTTTAAATCAGAGGCCTTTTACAGCTTTGGAAAAGCAGCTTAGTTCACTAGTAGCAGCATCTAAAACGTTTCTAACAATTTTTACCAAGAATTCATTCCAACTGGTATATGGATATAGTATAATCTTTATCTGTGAACCAATTTTCAAACTCAAGCACAAACATGCATATTTTTGAAGACTTAGCATTCTTATGAAAGAATTATTGGAAGGGCTTCCCCCCAGACCTTCCCCCACCTCCACGATCCTTGTTGAGTAAACTATCTGACAATTTCTCTTGCACACTTATTGAATGGCACTGTACCCACCCCAATGCACCATATATGTCCATATTTTACTCCATCTAACACCAGACGATCAGTGGTGTAGCCAAGGGGGGGAAGGAGGGGCTTTGCCCCCTCCCCAATCATTCAAGAAACCATTTTTTCAAAACCTAACAAACTGGCTAGAAATTTGTTAGGGGGCATATCAGTTTTCATAAATTTGATAGCGTTGTAAATAATTCTTGCCCACATCTCCAGAATGCTGGTAATTGCATTTCTGAAGGCTCCCTAGAATTGAAAATTTTATCAGAGAGGATATCCTCTGACACCCCAAAAATGTGCTCGCCCCCCCAGAAAAGTCAGGCCCTGGCTATGCTGCTACAGACAATTTCAATTGTCATAGGGATACTGCTACTTTTGGTACTGATTTTTACCAAACACGTTATTTTAATTACCAGGCTTATCTGATGAAGCTGGGGCATTTTTCAAACTTTCCAGCATTTCTGTTAAATGTTTCTCGTGTGATTCCATCATTTTCACCTCTTGTCGCTAATAATTTTTACAAGAGTAAACATAAACTGAGTTGATTTCAAAACAATTTTCATTAATAGCACCACTTTGCAAATACCTGTTCACGTTCATTTCTAATTTTCGTTTCTAACGACTTCCGTTTATACCACATGCCAATCTCAGCGCCACTCAATCCAGGAGGATGACCTCTCCCACCACGCCCTCTGCCACCCCTACCTTGTCCTCTGCCACCCCTGCCTCGTCCTCGATTGCCAACATCTCTATTCCTATAGTCACCATGGTTTTGACCACCTATATTAAAATTTTGCAAGGAATTCAATCGCACCATTTCAAGCCATCATATGGCAAAATTTTTTCCCGCAATGGTTAAATTGCATGGCAATAGACAAAGCAAGGCAACATAAAGGTCAATTCCATCAAGCAATTTTTGCTGTGATTTTTCCTGTGTGGAACACTGTAACAGAGTGGATAAATGGCAAACACACTTGACTGAACAATTCTACCAATGAACAAAACTAACAAAATGGTTATTACATTGACAGTGGTTGCAATAGAAATGTTGATAAAATACTGCATCTATTATTCATTATCAAAAGTTGATCAGTTCATTTGCTAAACAACTGCTCAGTGCTCAACTTATTATTTATTGGTATATGCTTGCTTCCAATTGGCCAATCGGTCACTGAAACGAAAAGTCATTGGACAATTCATACACACACTGAGGAAGTCGATCAATTTTTGAACAAATGGATTCATCAAATCCAGGTGAGGGAGTGAATTTATGCAAAATTTTATCAAAACTTCCAGTGGAATGACAGTAGGAACGCCAAACAACGTTAAACCATTTACTTCCAGAAGAAAGCTTCAATAGACTAACCTCTATTGTACATACTGAACAACTAGTAACATGAAGAATGAAGATTTTTAACAGATTCTAAATAAATCAAAATTACTTGAACATTGAACTTTTTTCTTAATTCCTTCATTCACATCACACATCCTGGCGCTAGACAATAATGGTCAGAAAATCCTTCTACTTCATCTTGCAGCAATGTAGAGGTGCTAACACCACCTACAGACATTGCTTCAAGACGAAGTAGAGACCAGAGGCAGAGGACATTTACATCAGGTCCAATATATACCAAGCGAGGAAAAAGGAAACGCACTAGCTTCGCAAACCACGAGTGATTGAGAGGATGTATGGTGTAGGCCTCCATAAGCCGCTGACCGTCTTGGAAACAGCAGTCGAGTTTTTAATTCCTACCCACTCCTTCTCCATCACGTTTACCGTATTTACTCGTTTGGGCGCCGCCCTCGATTTAGCACCGCACCAATTATTCACAAAATGCGGAGAGCTTATTTTCTATGTTTGCTTTTAGAAATATCATCATCAAGTGCGACAATTCTATCGGTATGTTACCAACAAGCATCTTCTTGTAACCTTGTTCGCAACATTTAGCTGTTTCGTTGCTTTCATTCATATCAGTGTTAAAAATAACAAACGATCAACGCAAAAACCAAATATTTTTAAAGAGCGCCGCCTTCGATTGAGCACCGCCCCCGAATAAGCACCGCATCTGAAACAATGAAAATTTAAAGAGCGCCGCGGCGCCCAATCGAGTAAATACGGCATACAAATATGAACACAAAAACAAAGGATATGACCAACCCTTCAACTCATATCTCCAATGAGTATGTCTTCACCATGCATGAACAAGATAGGAACAAATATTTGGTTAAGTCGCTAAACCATGTCTCCAAATTGACATTGTTTGAAGATATAGTTTGGAGATTTGACCAGTTTGCTCAATCTTTTTGTTCACGTTTATACGAACTCGTGCACGGTGAAGACAGTACCACCTTCAGTGGCATTATGAAGCTTTCAGTCAACGGTATCTCATGGCAAACCACTCGAACAACATGCTACAATTAAAAAAATATTTTTTAAAGATTTGAATTCGGTGCAACTATTTCAAAATAAAATAGCAACTCATTGCAGAACGTTTCAAGTTTTAAGAGTGTCAGACCATTCACTACACATTTGTAGATATTTTTCTAAAGAAAAATTGCTGTTTAACTTTTCGACAGATTGCAAAATGTAATTAATAATATTAACTAGGTGAAACTTTAAAAGGTACAGGTCAGATGTACATATATACTTCATGATCAGAAACAAACCTAAAACAATCATATACGACGCTTCAAAGTTAACTGGTATCCCTACAAAATAGTTCTACCTAGACCATATATTAGAGGATCAGTTTAAACACAATCAAAATTTTTACACCGAGCAAAATGTTCGTGATAACAAAAAGCAAATGCTGTTTTTTCTGTGCTTCCATTTACGAAAACCAAAATTACATTACCTACGACTAGCCTCATTCCCAGGCACTCGGATAAAAATTTTGAGCAGTGCTAAGCGCGCGCGGGGGCGGGGGTGCTTTGGAAATGCTAGTGCTGGCGATGTTCATTAAAGAGCCTGGGTACGAGGCTAGCCCATGACCTAACAATTTTGTCAGGCTTTAAAACGTCCACATCAAGGTCAGGGATTGTACATATCCATGTTTGAAGTGTTTACAGAAAAATTGTAATATCTCTTTCGAGGGACAAAATTCATCTTCACTGACTTACAGGGGCCGGGTCGTATGAAACTTTAAACTACATTCTAACTGCGATTTTGTCGTTAAAAGAATTTAAATCTTAAATATTCGATTCTGTTTGCTTGATGTTCGTACTATGTTTTACACAACCGGCGCCAGGGCGTCAAAATAACCGAGAAAGACTTGAAGATCCGAACATGGAAGGCACAAAACAAGAGAAAACTTATTTGCAATTTTTATTTTAACATCATTTTTTAGAAACTTTGACGGCTTGTAAATCAATGAAGAAGACGTGCTTGTCCAACAACATATATTGCAGTTCTTCTGTAAACCTTTGAAATATTGTAGGGGCCGGTTGTACGTACGACGTGTAGCTTAAACGGTGGATAAGCCCGAATTTAAAAACACTTTCTCATATCTTGATTGTATAGACGCGTAAAATTTAATTCCCAAATAATATTTTGGTCGCGAAACAAACGTTGCATATTTTGCGTTTCCTTTCTTTCATATTTTGCACGAAGAAAACTTTTGCTCTTTTAAAACTTACACACCAATTTAAAAAAAAATAAATCGAATGAGTTTTCCACAGCAAATTTTTTCGAATTACTCAAAAATGCATCAATTTAATTTTTTTAATATCTGGCAAATAAACAAGTAAACCACCGGCAATCGATGTGCAAAATATAAAAACATTCACCGAGGGAAATGCAAGATATTCAACGTTTGTTTTGCGACCAAAATATTATATCGGCATTAAAATTTACTTGTTTACACGATTAAAATCCCCCGGAAATAAAATTCTAGGGAGGCACCTTAAGTGTTAAAACAATAGTTAAATACATAAATGTTGTTATCAGTTTAAAAAATTTCAGTTCGGCTGCAGAAGGAATGTATAAATACGATTCATATTTTGACTTTATTAACCGTTGGCTGCAGAAGGAATGTATAAATACGATTCATATTTTGACTTTATTAACCGTTTAAGCGAAACGGGCTTCGTACAACCGGCCCCAGATGTGTACAATTCCTGATTTTAGCATGGACACTTTAGAAGAATCCAAATACACAAAAATTCCAAATGACAAATTTTGGTAGAACAAAAAATTCCAATTTCCTTGCTTATTCAGCAAAGCCGTCTTGATAATTATAGTACGTTAGTACTTCATCTTACAGTCTACATACTAGGTGTGAGAGAGTGTTCAATATCACTTCTACTCGGGAGGCCTTTTCTCCGCATGTTTTTTGGTGTGCTCTTCAGCATTTTTCATAAATTTCTTCCTATCTTTTGTATATTCTTCCGCTAAATCAGCTCGCAATGGGTGCTCGGGTTCAGGATCTTGCACTAGGGCCACCAAAGCTTGAATAACTACAAATATAATATATGAGCAATTGAAGGACTCAAATATCGCAAATGTGTACAATCCCTGACCTTGATAAAGACCCCTTGATGACTCAAATATTATGAATATGTTCAATCCCTGACATTGACATTGACACTTTGATGACTCAAATATTATAGATATGTACAAACCCTGACCTTGATATAGACCCTTTGATGACTCAAATATTATGAATATGTAGCATCCCTGACCTTGATACAAACACTTTAATGACTTCAAAATTATACATATCTATAATCCCTGACCTTGTCATGCATACTTCAATGACTCAAATGTTTTAAATATGTATGATCCCTGACCTTGATACAGACACTTTATTGACTCAAATATTGTAAAGATGAACAATCCCTCACGAGAGGTCGCTCGAGATAAATTTAATATCACGGTGAGATAAATCTAATATCTCACCCCAAGCTCGAAGAGAGGGGACTGGAATGTAATACCAAAAAAATCAACTGGTCATGTGGTACAAATACCACTTTCTGATTGGACAATTTGAGTTTAAGTAATAATATTAATAATATATCACCTTGATCTGTTTTTGTGGCAGGTTTCCAGTTTTCAGCGCTAATAATTGGCAAGCATACTTGGCCTTTCTCATCAATATTCGGATGATATATCTTCGTCTTAAATGTAACCTGAAATATACAAATCAATAATAAAATTACAAGCTAAACAAAAATACAAAATTTTCTTGATTTAATTTTTCACAGTGTTGGTTCAACAGATGCCAGGAAAAAATTAAAAGTTGTGTAGCCACAAAAAATCTGGTTACAGTCAACTGTTCTTACCTTGGGTGGTTTAAATGGATACTCAGCTGGAAAATTTATTTCAATTCTAAAAGCACCCTTATTGTATGGCACAGATTCCTAAGGAAAAACAAAAACGCAGTCTTATAGTTGTGCACAGGATTGCAAGCAACGTAAAGAAATAATCAGTGGCTGTCCCATGCTATTGAGTAATTAACCATAAATGTTGGGCATGATGGTTACAAGCATTGAAAGAAAACGTTGCTAGGTGTTTCATAGATGTTTTCAGGTGGGTAATGGTTTTACTCTCACGCTTTTATTTAAGAACTGATGTGCGTAATAATTTTGAACATAGGTTCGTTTTGCTACACATCACAAGGCAGCCAATAGTGGTCAAATTCAGAAGTTTATACACTTATTACAGCAAGTAAATCAAAGTTATTCCTCCATTTTATATGTTCTTTATCAGACACAAGACTATTACACACAGAATGAGAAGAATCAAAACAATTTTCTTATGATAACTGCAATTTGACAACCATTTGTGGTCCTAGTAGCAGCTCTTACACTTCACTACTCTTTTTGCAATAGAATTGTTCAAAACACTATCACATAACTTATTCAATACAAATTGTTTGAAAATACTTTGATAAAGGTGATACCTTAAAATATCAAATGCCTATATTTGATAGCTCTACAATGCTTGCCTGCATATTTGCTCAACATATATGACTGTGTTTGTTTGAATTCTAAAAATATCTGCTGCCCACCTAAAAGTTAGTTCTAGCATTAAAACAAACACAGTCATATGTCGCACAAATATGCAAGCAAACAATATGAAGCCATGGCCCACAACGCAGTGTGCAGAGCAGTACTGAAAAAATTGAGCACAATTAACCCAAGACCAATTGCAATTAATACTAAAAAACAAGTCTTATGTCTCTGGAGCCAGTTGTTTGAAGCCTGTTTAGACCATACACTGGATAAGCCAGCATTTAAAAACACATTTATTCAATGTTATGTGCTAAAGTAATAGTTTGATATGTAATTATTGCATTCAGTTAAAAAAGTTTCAGTTTGGTTGCACGAGGAATATATAAAAGTGATTTCTATTTTGAACTTACTCGCTGTATGAGCTAAACAGGCTTTATACAAATGTGCCCACTTTCTTTTGTTTTAAAGTAAGCCCTTAATTTGTCAGGAGTCATTTTACCACATTATAAATATTATTGGATGCATGTCTACTCAATATGTTAACCCATAAACTGGAAAAAGCATTCTTCCCAGAATTGAAATCATTTGAAGCAAGGCAGCATAAAATACCCAAGTAGAGTGCATCGGAGTACATTGCCAAACAGCAAACAAAAACAAGTTTAAACAGACAAGTGTCCTTTCCCAAACATGAATTCAGCTGTTGCTAAACAGGTGGATCAGCTCTTTTATATGTTAATTGCTGTTTCAAGTATGACAAACTACAAGACACTGTTACTATACGACTGGATTGGTATCGACATGAAGCTAAGTACAATATATGTCAAACATACTACTCTTCTCTGAAACTACATAACTTCTTATAACAATCACGGAAACACACATTAGCATAAAGCAAGGTGATTATTTAACAACACTTGGACTGCATGCTAATTGTTCAATGGCGTTTCCGCCCAGTTACTAGGAGAAACACGTCTATTACAAAACGTAATTTGACAGCCTACCGGTACAATTAGTCCCTGCCAATTCAGCACGTTCGATTCATCGACTATAATCTCCCGAAATACTTTAATTCCGGACTTTCTTATATCTTGCAGTTCCTGAGAAAAAAACAGCAAAATTTCTTTAAAAAACAGCGAACAACCGTAGGACTGCAACAAAAACACTTTCTTTCAAAGGAACAAAAAAACAATTTTAAAAGCTAAGCCAGCTCAGAAACATTTAAGAAGTTCGTGGTCACAGATACTCGAAACAAGAGCTTTTTTATCGCTCCCGAGAATTTTAAAACGTTCTGAACACAGAATTATAGTATGACAACCGAAACTGTGGCACCGGAATGGACCCACTTTCGTACGAAATACTGCCGGAGCAAAGCAGTTTGGCAATGCGAATTGAGCCCAAAAGTTTCCCATGAGCTCTTCAATGTCTCCAGCAAGATTTCCCGAACAAGAAATCTCTAAAAATGCCTTTTTTCCCTGTTTCTCCCTACCTTTGCTAACCTTCGCGTGGCGGCCATGCTGAAATTTCGGCTTGGTAAAGAATCCGCGTGACTTGGGGAACTAGCACTAGCTTCCGCAAGACGTCATTTCCTGCATTGTCAATTACGTAATTAAAATTCTTAGAAAGCGCAAATGAATATTAATTAATCCTGTGAATAAATTAATTCGGGTAAAATCGCCTGGCATTAGACAGAGCAGCGAGTAATGTATTATATAACTAGCAACAGTGAGATGCATTGCCAGTTGATAAGTTATGGTGCATAATGTCAAGATTAAGAATAGCACAGATCGATAATATTTCAGTCGGTCAAACGTCTTACATCAAAGTCAGGGAGTGTACTTGCTCTGAGCAAATAGACAGTGTAACAGCTAAAATATTATAAATATATTACCCACAATCCTTAGACTGCCATAACCAGAAACTCAAGTCTTACCGTCTCCTAACATTAAAGTTTGAAAATGGGATTTCATCATTTTTTGAGAGGTCCAGATTACAGCTACATGAGCACTTCAACGCCTGAGCAACGTAACGGACTCCTATTAACCAACTGAATGATAAATTTACTTCTCTATCAACTGAAACTAAAAATGCAAAAGTACTTCCAGAGTTTCGCCCTATACGTCTTCCGTCCGTAAAAACTTTGCATGATTAACATTATTGCGTCACTAATTAACTACTACGTGCCTGGCGTGCACAACTAATTGGCTTGCGTCACTAGTGCCAGTACTAAACATTTATTGCGCAACCTATGCCTGGTTTCACGTCGGAAGCTTGCTAAATGTTACCTAAGCGTAGTTTGTGTCAATTTTTATCAACCGACTTTAATTATAAATAATTTTAAAGTTTCATGTACGTGCACGTGCGTTTGAAAAACGACATGGATAGCTGCCCTAAAAGTACGTTAATGACTTTGAAACAAAGAAAAACGCTACGGAACATTAAGCCTGCTTTTCATATATCGTAATTCATCAGCGAACATCAGAATAACAGCTTCCCGATAAATTACGATGAACTGCGATCTATGAAATCCAGCCTTTAAGTCTGTTTTCCATTGACACGCATATACACGAACGTAAAAGTTCTAAATGAAAAAGAAGCCTTTATGTGATTCGTCAATATTCTCTACTATTGCCAATTTGCCATACGCACATTGCACATTGGACAACCCTTGGTCCACTACGATAATCATATAAATTTACAGCTTATCCAAACACTACAAAGTTTAATCAGAAACCTTGCGTTCACATCCTAGTTGGAAGATTCATATAATTATGTTTTAGCCAGTCTATCGGGTTAAATTTCTACTTTACACCTAGTCATTCTTGCGTTTTCAGAACAACCAAATACAATCAGCCGTTCTCACGCTACGCGACCAGGTCTTAAAATCAGCCATTATTGGAGGGGCAAAATCATTGTTTTTCGCTGTCGTTTTTTACAAAAAGAAAAAATATAGAATTTTATGCCTTTTAACTATTGTTTGATATTTGTTGCCTTTCATATCTTGTAATAAATTGGGTTAAATAGCGAAACCTTTCTACGAAAACACGCGCCAAAATTTTACATTTTTTCATCTCGTATTTTCTCGGCGATTTTGAAAATTCTATCGCTGAAATTTCACACAAAGTTAGAAACAGTCTCAGGTTTACTAAAAAAGAAGAAATTTGGTTTGATCTTCTTTTCAATAAAACAAAATTTGCCTAATTCAATTATTTTGCCACCCAAAATGGCGGATTTAAGGCCTAGTCGCAAAAAGTGAGATAGATTAATACACTATATCTTTACTTTCATGAAGTACTACATAATGACATACTTGGCACTGTAAATCCATCACCTTTCCCAGTCACTTTCACTAAATCAGGTTTCCTAGAACACATCGGGCAGTACTTGTTCCTAGTCTCTGAAGACCTCATCCATATTATAACATTATGCCTCTCACCACAAGTAATTGGTAAAGCACCATGCATTTGCTGTCCACGATGTAAAATACCATAGCCTACTTTATGTTGTATTTCTAAACATTCGCTCTGAGATATTGGCACCTAAATCAAAACAAAATTGTTTATATCAGGGTCAGGGATTGTACATATTACACAACATTATGAACATGTACAATCCCTGACCTTGATATGTACACTCTGCTGGCTCAAATATTATGAATATGTACAATCCCTGACCTTGATACATAAGCTCAAATATATACCTCCTTCATATCACCAAAGTACAGATTTCCCTGAGTGAAATTCTTTCCAATGCAAACATTCAAAGTCACTTCAGCATTGTCATAATGATAACCCAACTCAAGATCATCTCCAATCTTATATTTCACAGTAAATGCCTTGTAGGTGTCGATGCTACAGCCACCATCAGCAGGAAAGATAAGACTGCTCAAAGGTTTAATATAACGCTGCGTCAAATGGTCTAGAAAATTTTCATCAAAACCCAACTCATCCAAAAGTACCTAAAAATACATTCTATATTGTTCTATAAATAATTGACCATAAAGAAAAAGATGGTGGCATGTACATTTTACTAGAATGCATTGTATGCATCAAACATAAATCGCTAAAAAGATACGTCAAGAAAACACCAAATGATGTGAAATTTCAAAACGACGGAGAAAATAATCTCCTGCCTAATGTCGTTCTTTCAGCGATTTCTGACCGCAAAGCATTCTGGTAAAATGTACATCTGCCATCTTTTTCAGTATGGTCATTAGTTGCTAATAGCCTAGTGCCAGAGGACAATACTCTTTGAACAAAATAACATTTCGTCTTGACCAATTAACACAAAATCGATATAAATAGTACAGAAACACCAAATTCAATTGCTCCAAACTCACCCCATAATGGTTCATTGTATTGGGCCTTCCTTTGGGAAGATTTGAGTCATTAAAGTGCTCAAGCTCTTCGACCAATTTTTGACAAAATTCTCTTGTAAATACAGGAAAAACAAAAAGCTGGTGCCCTGTGTCAGAAAATATTATTTATGACATTACATTTATTATTCATATCTATCCAAAACGAGACACTACGCCTAAGCATGCTAATTTTTTACGTGACTCCATTGCATTTTCAATAAAGTTTACCAATCAGAGAAAAAGGCTCTTGTCACTTGATGGTTCACAGTCAAGCCGGATGTATCCTTGCAAGCAGTATTGCAAGATTCTCTCAAAAAAAAATGCTGTTTTGATTTCCAGATTGCAGTAAGTAATTTGCAATTGACGTTACCAAATTGTAAGTTTAAAATCATCATGAGTTTTGTAAAAAGACCCTGTGATGAACCAATTACATTCTCCAAGCAACTGGATTGGAGCTTCACTTTGTAAAATAACCAACCAAAGGCTTTGTTTATAAATTTGATTGTGGATTTCATCTTGAAATTTGTCAGGGGCAGTAACAAATTGCTTGACACAATCTCCTAGTCAAAATTGAGATATTGTTTGGCAATACTGCAATGCAGCTCGCAAGAGAACATCTAGTTTGACTGTAATAAAAGTACTTATCAGTCAGTTTCTCTTGCTGACCCATTAACTGGCGATGTATATGCACCCTGGCAGGTGCCATTAAGGTCAATTCCACCAATATAATATACGAGCCTTACCATCATGTTTTCTCACGTCAGGAAGAGAAAGTAATCCCTGAAAAGTTGCTCTGTCCGATTTGGCATATTTCACAATTCTTAAAAATTGTGGATCCAAAAAGCATTCCTGTTATACAAAATATAGAGTATGGATTAGTAAAGCCTACCTATGACCAGCAGGGCAACATCCTTAAAGGCTTACAAAGACAAAGCAGCATTGTATACATTATAGGCTACTGCAATATTATTGCCTTATTTTAACCCATTGAATAACAATGCGCTCCAGCTGGAGTGCAACCGTCAAAGTTATATACTACCATTGGAGATTACCAGACGAAAATAACAAAATTACTACAGATGAAATTAGCATCTTAATTAATTTGTAAAATCACAAACTTTGGCTATGAAATGCATTTTAATGCAAAATACATTGCCCTGCAAGGATTGTATAGTAAGTATAGCATTGAGTTACATGTGGAAATTTAGTCAAAAATGGTCAACAATAAACAGCAATAAAAAAATATCCAAAGTTTACAGGGCTATATTTTCCAGGTTTTACAACATTTTGCAAGTAAACCTTGCAATTTTACTAAATTCAGAATGCTCTCTTTAGATAGCTGTGTTAATGAAGTTTTCCATATCAAGATTCAGTCTAGAATGCAGCATTTTACTCTGTTAGACAACACACTCTTTTATAAGTCAGCCTACGGTGAATGTCTTGCTTGTTAAATATGAGATAACACTTAATATATGTCTTACTAGCCACTGACAGTTAAAACCAACAAGTCCCTATATTTGTACACAATCACTGACTACCACTTATTACCTTTAAAACAAAGCAATCGGGATGCAATCGAAGATATCGTCTAAAAACAAGAGATTTTCTTTCCTCAGAATTGCTGTGAAGAAGTCTTCGTCTGCCTACTTCATCTTTAACCTTGAATGAAAATGTTATAGTAATATAAAAACATGCTTCAATTATCCAACAGGCCATGAAGCAAGTGGTAGGAATCACTAGGAAAGCAGGAGCTTCAAAGCTAAGCACTTGCAGCCAGCAGCAATAAAGTAATAAAATACTACTATGGACACCAGAACTCGTGCATTTTCAATGAATAGTCATCCTCAAAGCCAAAGAAAAGCTTTCAAAACAAAGTTACTGGAAAAAATGTTTTAGAAGCAAAAAATTGCTCTATAAATTGGGGAAAATTGTTTTGAAAATAAAAGTTTAGGAAATTTTTTGCAGAAACTTTCAAGACGGAAATTTGTTCTGGCCTATCAAGAGATTAAGTTATGTACAGTTAACAACAAACCTGGACAAGCAAAATATCTATATTTTCCTGTGAAAGTCCACAATGCAAAAAATGCTAAAAAAAACAGACACGTACATTAACAATTTTTAATTTGACGAGCGAAACTGTCTGGCAAATGACGGAGTCAAACAAGAAAGTAGGACATGTGGGTGTATTGCCACTGAAATTCAATGGATTATGCATGCCATTGGGGTGCATTGCTAGTTAATGGATCAACGAGAAAAACATGCACTTTTGTTAAAAATTATATTATCTGGCATTAGCCATTAGATAAAGGGGGTTCATCACTGAGCTATAACTCAGTAATATATAGCTCAGTGGAGTACATTAGTTGACGAATGACACGCAATAAGTTTAGACAGAAAAAATTTGATATTTTTCTACCTCGCCATAGGATCTTCTAAATTCATCTTCATTTCCATTAAAACTAACATGCAAGTCCAAAGACTTTAGATAGATATTTTTTTCATAGAAACATCGACATACATAGCCTTGCATTGCTTGAAATAATTCCGCTGTTTTGGTTCAACACTATATTCCATACACCAGAATGTCAACATGGTTACGCAATTTGAGGGAAGAGTACTACATTCGAAATTTCTTTGGGTGAGCACGTCAACAAACTGTCAACAAACTTGTCCAACAAAAGTTATCGGGTACGCACGAAGTTTTAGATACTTCAAAGTTTTCGAAAATTTTTAAATTGACACTTTGATTTACCATTTTACTTTCAAAATAAGGACTTCACCGTGTAATATCGATGATAATATATCAATCTATACACTGTTGGAGACAGAATTTTGCCCGGGATCCACAAATCCTCTCAGCAGCACTGCATATATGTATTGTGAAAATAGAAATAAAACGAAAAACTGTGAAAATATTACAGTGAGAAGCTTAATCGTACCTTGAAATTGTGAAACGAAAAAGTTAATTTCCAATTGATCAAATCTTTCGAGAGAAAACGCGCAAAAAGTCGAAGAGCTTCGTTCTGTGCGTCTTCTCTCTGCAAGAACTTTGCATGATTAGCATTATTTGCGTCACTGACTAATTACACGTCACTACAACGCGTTGGTGCGCGTTGCGAAGGGCTGCTTTTCAATGCAGCGTTTTTCATACACACGAGCACTGACGTGAAACTCCAAATCCAGTAAAAATCACTTTATAAACAACAAAGAAATGGAACATTTAAAACGCTCACGCGACTATCCATTAGTGTTTCAGAAAGACACTAAATTTTGGAGGAATAAGGCGCGTGAATAAACGCAATTAAGAACACAGCGCTGATTGGCTCAATTACTGGGTTCAAAACTCTGAGCTAAGTTTAGGTCTGGATCGATAACTTTAGTGATTAATGACGCGAAGAATGGCGCTTTTCAATTTCAGTGAAAATTTGTTCAAACCCTATGAAAAAAAAGTCATTATAAATTAAATTTTTTTGCAATTTATAGCGCATGCACTCTATCAGAATTTTACTAGCATCTATAAATCATGTTCAGCGACACTCTGCTGGAGATATTCCTTATAAAGTTTTTCCTAAAAATAAAAAAACATTGGTTCATATGACTATCAAATTAATTATCTACAACCACAAGTTTAAAAATGTGTTTCACTGAGAAACTATTGTTTTTTAACGTACCCTTTTGGGATGAACAATAGTCTGAACAAAAGATTTCTTTTCTGTCAATAAACGTTGTTGCTTACGACTTAACGTTGGTTTCAACCTATCAACGAAAAATAAAATATTCATCGTCACTTGTTTTCTGGCAATCCATTCTATGGAGTACGTTAAATAGAGTTAAATAACTTCATGTTGTTGTGGGACGTACTCGGGTGGATGAATGTTTTTTAAGTCTCTCCAAGTGATAGTCACACCATAAAAAGCAAAGACTTAGTAATGTAACGTCATGTTGTTGTGGGACGTACTCGGGTGGATGAAAAGTTCTGAAATTCTCTCCGAGTAATAGCTACACCGTGACTAGCGAAGTGGTAATGTAACGTCATGATGTTGTGGGACATGCTCGGTGTGAATGAATGTTTTGTAAGTCTATCCGAGTGATAGCTGCACTATTGACAAGTAAATTATTAATATAACGTCATGTTGTTGTGGGACGTACTCGGGTGGATGAATGGCTTGTAACTCTTTCTGAGTGATAACCACACCATGACAATCAAGTATAGTCCAGGACCTGTATAAGAGTTTGTATGCACTTCATCTACCACAGGCAAACTCAACTGTTTTAGGGTAAAATGACCATGGCGATAAACATGGCATATGTGCC
>JAODVQ020101372.1:5686-16864 GCA_025400075.2 Phenganax stokvisi
ATCAGTATTGCTGTCAATGTATTACACTATATGGGGAGATCAGTATTGCTGTCAATACACTATAAGGGAGCTATGTATTGCTGTCATTATGTAATAGTATAATTAATAGGTTTCGATAGTATTAATGTCATAATACTAAACTCTGTATTCCATGAAAAGATACCATTATAATGCATTAAGAGAGCAAATTATGGAATCCTTCACTATACTAAATACAATATAAATTCAGACTCTGACAGTGAGTTCATACTTTCATGACGAGATAGGTGATCATGGTAAAACGTTCACACACTGAAACCATGCAGCTGTTTAAACAACAATAGCAGTTGGTGGCAGTTTCAAAATTCTCTGTTTTGGGAAAATAGCACTAGACTGAGGCAGTGTCCATGTGTATGTTAACCCCTTAAACACCATTTCACAGGAAGAAGAAAGGAAATAACCCTCTTCCCACACACTCATTGACACGGAGAAACAATTGGAATTTCGAGCTCTCTAATTCTTTAGAGGTGGTCCAGTGTACACAGTAATTTCTTAAATATCATGAGAGACCACATCCTACTGTTATACCTCATGTCATTGTCATGCACTCACTCGGTCTGCTGCGTATATAGTGTCATGGGTTCGAGTCCCTTCTAGCCTCGTCCCTAGGGGCCTGAGGACAAGGTAGAGTCCCACTCGGAGCAGCTAATTTTTCCTTTGGAAAGAAAGCTGTTCTGGATGTTGTTGATTTGTTCTTTGTAAATTTGCTTTGCTTTGCTTCATTACATTGATTCATGCACTGATCTCTGCCCCAGTGAATACAGAGTTTATATCAGACATGACTCAAAGGTATATTAAAGGGAGTGTAGAGTATATTTGTGTTAGTGCTAAATTTTACTAAAGATATGAAGATAAACCGATCAAGATTCTGCTCAGACACTAAGGTGTCCTACCTCCTTCCGACATTAGTAAAATCACTGGTATGTATATTAATGGCTATCCAAATTCTCCTTGTATTCTTAACAGGGTAAGATTTGGTTATATCTAGTTTGGTGTGGCTACTATTCCCACTACACTTGTTGGCTGATCCCTGCGAGATGGAGTGATTGTAGGCTAAGTAAATAGTTACTGCCTTTTCCTCTGCATCATGTGGCAAAGTGGTTGACCATCCTTTTCTCAGCTTCATATGGTAAATGTACTTATCACTATACTACGTATGATTGTGAGGATGATAATCATGGGATGGAAAAAGCAGAGTTGTTCAGTAACATCATAAAAAGTATGTACTTAAAAATGAATTAGTTGCCTGCCCTCCTCTGTTATCTGTTATTAAGCTGTGCACTGTCTTAAGCTCCACTCCTCAATAAGATTTTTACCACATTCACACGATGTGGGGTGAACCCAAGTTGGACGAGCGATGACCCGTTCACATGAGTAATGAAACTGGTTTGAAACTGGTTCACTCCCTGTGTTCACTTGTATAGGATTTAAAGGTACATATGAACAGAATATCATTCAACCCGGGTTCGACTCATATTCAAATAAAGGTGCATGTGAAAAGAGGTGTTGTGGACTCAGTGGACACACTATTGAGGTAGAGGAAATTCCCTGACACTCTAGTAGACACTCTAGTAGACACTCTTGTAGAGTACGTGGTTGATAGATCTTGGCAGAGTCAGTGGTCCACGTGAGACTACAAGGTTCACGAATGTTGTGAGTAGTTAGCAGGATAAGGTCTAGTTTGTTAATGGAATTATCTAAACGGACAAATCACTCCACCAACTATGAACGACCATGCGACACCACCCATAGGACAGGGGCCAAGAATGAATACCAAATCCTCCGAGGTTCATACGTAACACAATCTACAATCCCATAGTAGAGAGTTTGTTTATTTTTGTGCTTAACCATAGCAACGAACTTTGACTGACCATCTGACACACACGATACATAAGAACCCTACCAGTCCATAGATTTTAACAACACACATTTACAAAAACTGCCAATACTGTTTATACCTCCTGTAAAGTAAGGAAAAAATCAACGTATGTGTATAGAAGCATGTTAGGCAAAGCTACCCAAACACAAACTAAATGATCGGTCAAACAAATCACACCCAGTACACATGTATTATGATGATCACACACTATAAAGACCCCAGGCTGTCTCCTGGCTAACTCATCTCCAGACTTCCTTCTGTCTAGACTAGTACCCCACCTCGAGAGACCAATCCCAACAGAGAATTCTCCCTAACAACCACTTCATTCACAATACAGCGAGTATATACCATCATAGCTAAATGCAATGGTAGTAACACAGTTATGTACCGTCCTGTTATAGGGGGCCTCTATCATAACTCAATGCAATGTGCTATGTACTGTCAGAGGGGGGCTCTATCATAACTCAATGCAATGTGTATGATATAGTTATGTACTGTCCTGTCAGAGGGGGTACCTATTGTGAGTCATTGAATCATTCAAAAGCTCTCTAAAACCACTCCCTTTACCATCCATGGGCATATCCTCTTGAAATTAATATCAGTGGAAAATGTTTTCATAGAGTCTTAGAGATTTGAGACTACTGCACCAAAACCTCTCCCCCTCAATAGGTACATCATAATACATGTACCACGCTTATTTAAAAGAACGTTATATCTCTCTCAATAATAACTAGAGCCACTTGGTCTGCTGGTGTATAGTATGGATTGCAGTTAGCCGCTGTTCAAATCTGTGGCAGCTGCTTTATTAGTACTGAGTACTTATGGCTTGGAATAGGGTCAATTTTCCTCCCCTTAGCCAGCCTCAGCCAGCCTCAGCCTTGAAACCAAGTGAAGAACACACCATCACAACACACATGGAATGGTGTCCTGAGTTCAAGCCCCATACAGGGCAGTTTTTTTCTTTGAAAAGAACTTTTCTGGGTGGTGTTGCATTGTTTCCTGTGTACTTGCCTGCTTTGATAAATTTCTACGCCACACCAATTTTATTCAATACATACAATTCATAGAAGAATGTGCGTGTATACAGATAAATATGAGCACAGAAATGACAGGGATTCCCTTGGATTTCATTGAATTGAAAGTCCAAACTAAAACATTCTCCCACCCAATTCTCATTGTGCCACAATACGAGCTCAAGATTAATCCCTCTAGTTGTGTTTGTACTATGTAGTGTTTTGTAGTAGTAAGTCCCTCAGATTTCATCAAATTGAAACACAAAAACCACAACTGTTGTTGTTTGTTATGTTTTCATAGGGGAGGGAGAGAGGAAGCAGGAAATGGTGGTTGGACAACAGTAGATTGTGTGAGAGATATAGTAAGAGGGGGGAGAGAAGGAGGAAGAGATGAAAGATAGAGCGAGAGAGACTAGTGCTGACTTTCTCGCTCTGTTCAATGCATGAGGCATGGAACATCTGAAGTTGTGCTATTGGTGTGCCTGGGCTTCGTAGGCTCAGCATGAAGCAGGAGACTGGACCCCCCTCAGTGAGTCGGGCATGAGAAAAGAGTTTGTGTATGTATGTATGAGAGAGAGAGAGAGTGAGGACACAACAAAATATCCACAACAAAGGAAGTGTTTTTCCCACAGGCGTGAAAACCTTCAGAGTCTGTTTTCGTTTTCCGTGCCCTGTATTGACATTGCCACCTTTCGTTTTCCTCTCCCCCTTCTTACACTCTCCCTGCCTTTGCTTCATTTCTCATGTCCGACTTGTGGGGGCTCTGCCACCAGTGCCTACTGGGCCCACGAAGCCCAGGTACACTTTTGTGCAATAGTGACCACAATTACCATTTTGATGGTATGCCTCATAGAGGCACCTCGTTGAGGCTAATCATTGAACAGAGCGAGAGAATCACTCACTCCCTCTCTCTCTTTCCCTCTCTTAGTAACTTGTGGAGGTGCTGTAATCTGTCCTCCCTTGGCCTACAAAAAGCCCAGGCACACATTAGTGCAATGGTGACCGTGGTACTACTATCAACACATTTTGTGCCTCACAAAGTTCATAAATGGAACAGTGTTTTGTCTGTTTGTTTCTATTGCATACAGTTGATATGGCAGGCAAATAAAACCAACTTTGTATACACCACAACCAGAAAAGTCATTTGAATATTATGTATCATACGGTCATTTGTGACTTTCTTTCAGTATTGGCTGTCGATACCGAATACAATGGTTATTCGTATGTATTCAAAGGGATTTGGAAGACCAAATTTCCCAGTGAAGTGGACTCTCACACGGCTAGAAACTGCCCGAGACTAAACTAAACTATTGAAGAGATGGAGAAAGAGAAGGAATGAATAGGAGGGAAAAGTGAAAGGGAATACATACAAACAACGGCCAATAATTCACTACATATTACACAATTATAATATAATACTAGTTGTGTTATGGCATAATAAGGGAAATGAGGGTAGTGTAGACTATACTAGTGTATCAATGGCTATGGGAATATATCCCTGGACAGCATGACTAACACAGCACGAACTATTCACACACACACATACACACTGTGAGGTCTTCCCCTATATGACCATCATAGCACCTGTGGGTAATATACATTCATATCACTGATCTAAGACTGGACATATCCCAGTTTTGGCATAATCCTCTACCCCTTGCTACCGGTTCACAAAACAACGCTGCAGACAACTCTTCCTGATCAACTTCCCCTTTCAGCGAGGGCTTTAGAGTATACTACACCAGAGTTGGATCAGGGAGTGAGAGACAGCTAGCTCCTCTCTCCTCCTCTCCCCTCACACTGCAGACCACTCTTCCGATCAACTTCCCCTTTCAGCGAGGGCTTTAGAGCATACTACACCAGAGTTGGATCAGGGAGTGAGAGACAGCTAGCTCCTCTCCTTCTCCTCCTCCTCCTCCTCTCACACTCTTCCTTTCCTGATACGTACTCTTCCACAATTCAATAAACAACACAAGGTCTGCCCATAATACCTTTTTTATGATTCATGCTATACACACGTAAATACTAGTGCTCCTTATACTGTGCCATAGTGCTATTATATTGCCATAGATAAAGCTCCTTAAACCACAGTGCATACAGTCTTCCATAGTACTTTAAAGCTCCTTATACCATGATAAATAACATAGTCTAATAATGCCATAGTGCTGCTATAGTGCTATACATAATGGAGCCAATCCCATCTATGTTATACACGCTATAAGACAGGTATATACTTACAAAGTGTCTACTACTAAGTAAAGGGTGAATAGAAATCTTTATTCCGCGATTGACGTTACATTTTAGCATTCAAAGCATATGGCCTTTTACCTCCCAAATACATACTTATTGCTATACTCAATATGTACTATAGTGTCTGAGGTCTGTCTTTGGTGATGAAACATTCTCCTCTTTGTTGAGTGTGTGTGTGTCACTTACAAGTCAGAGAAAAATCTTTTTTAGAGTGCTTAGCTAGTAATTGTATTATTATATGTCAATGTCCACGTGAAAAGGGTGCCTAAGTCGGCAAAATGTGTTTTTTTTTATTCGTATAGATTCTAAACTATTTGGTAGTATATATATATACAGTCTTGCATTATATATGTAAGGAGTCACAATATGTTAAACTCAAGGCATCCAAAATACATGCTATAAAAACACTCTTATTCTTTCCACAAAGATGTCTACCATACCTTATTATTGGGCTACCATACTTTATTATGACGTAGTGATCACTAATTAGAAGGTGATAGAGTGAGTGAGAGTGCAGTAGAGACATCTACTTGTCTCCAATAATCACTGACCTGTAACTAAATTACCAGTGAGCTCTCCCTAAATCAATCATATTCACTGCAGCGTACTAAATAATTCAGGTCAACTGGCTAGTCTGGTCACAGGCCATTAAAACTATATAGAAGTGCTTACGTACGCAAGTACTGCACATATCTCCATCCCATCCCACCTGGCTCCTAGTTAATGCTCTGGTAGGCACTTAACATTCTAGCCTACCTACTACTATAGTATACTAGTGTATGAGAAGTAACAAACTGCATGCTAAGCTATTGACTCCATTAACTGTGTTATAGTATTCTAGGAATGCAGCTATATAATACATGATGAGTAAGCTGACCTATCTCATATAATGCTCAAAATTATTCTACTTTTGCAACAATTAAACTTCCGTGAATTTCTAATTATACACACACACACACTTAAAGTCAGTCAACAGAAGTTTTTTTCGTGAAGTGCTGTTGCGTGGCAAATGTTTTTTTCCATGAGAGTCTTTATAG
Organism: Phenganax stokvisi; assembly: GCA_025400075.2. NCBI lineage: Eukaryota > Metazoa > Cnidaria > Anthozoa > Malacalcyonacea > Clavulariidae > Phenganax > Phenganax stokvisi. The sequence goes on from JAODVQ020101372.1 coordinate 11,905, forward strand.
TTGTATGGAGTGTAGTGGGGTGCATGGTATTTCAGGGTGACACCTTGGCTTTCTATTACATAGCCCTGATAACTTCCACTGTAAGAGGAGGAGGAGGAGGAGGAGGAGAAGAGAAGTTGAGAAGTTATCTATAAATCATGACAAAGGATATAGTAGCAATTTGGTTGATTGATCGAGCAGTACACAGAACCCCTTGAAAGACAATACATTGGCTATCTGGTGGCATGTAGCAGCTGTATCAATGATGAGATAAAACGAACCATCTACACTAGTGGCAACCCCTCTAATGATGAGTAGAAACGAATCCCTGGCTTCAGTACCATAGATCAGAGGTTTGTTGAGAGGAGGAGTGGGCCTTGATACACAATAGTTCAGTCTTCACTGGAAACACTTAGCTACAATATACCATTATTATGTTTAACAATATGTACACTTGGGTATATAGCTATATAATATTAATGTGGTGAAGTCAAAGAGATAGGGTTTTCCTCCTAATTGCATGGAACGAAAACATCCTTTCACTATCTACTTCCTTACTACTACGTCATCATCTTCCTCCTCATCATACACCGCAGAAATGATAGAAAACAATTTTCCAATTAGAGTGCACTCGAGCACACATACAAAGCAACAATAATATCGTAACAATTAATTAGTTATAAAAGTATTACATACTCGGAGAATGTTTAATGTGGTTGGGTTAGTGCAAGGTCTCAGCGTTCAAGGTATGAGCCGGTTGCTACTCTGCTTAACAGGCATTAGTATGCCTTTCATGGTAAAATCCTAAAATATAACAGCTCACTCCTCAATTTTTAGTTGACTCGCTTCTTTCAAAAGTTTGCATATTTATATTATACATACATGTATATATACTGCTGCCAACATAGTGTATCATGCACAGTATATCATCCACTGTTTGGGATATAGTTAAAACTGAAACTAACCTGGTTAGCTTCCTTCTCGAATGTCTGTTGTTTGTACGTGGCTTCGAGTTTCTCTCCGCGAGCACTCCACATTGACTCAACCCTCTCCTTCACCGCCTCCATGTTTGAGATTAGTTTGCTCACCGTTGCTATGGTACTCAGAAACTCTGGATTGTACTGGATACTGCTACGTCTGCAGAAGAGGAGTCATGTGATGTCATGTGACTAGTCATGTGACCAATACAAGTATGAGCAGAGTCATGTGACTTCATGTGACTAGTCATCACTACAAGAGTCAAGAAATGAGTAAAGGAGAGTAGGTAATGTGATGTCATGTGACATCATACAGCAAGTGTCAAAGAAAGGAGGTCATGTGATGTCATGTGACAGGTCACATGATCGCTACAAAGATGTGAAAAATCACCAATAATGTATGCACATAATTATACACACAAACTTGGATTTCACATTGTAGGCTGTGAGCTATGCAAAATAATCATTAACTATTCCACATCAGAGAAGGATAGATGTGTGTATGTTACATATGTACAGATCAGAGGGAGATGTACACAGAGAGATATAAGAGATGTGTGTGTTATGTGTTTAGATCATAGGGAGGTGTAATGAGAACAGAGAGAGGGGGGCAGGTTAGTAGGTCAAGGTGATTAAAGATGCTTAAACTTCTATGGCACCTTCAATATAAGCAATACACCTCGCCCTAAACACAGCCACCCTTTAAATCAACTATAACTCTACAGTAGTATATAGGGAATAGTACTCTACATAAACTATAACAATTGCACTATGTGTACGGACTTATATATGTTGTATTTGCCTATATTATTATGCTGTATATCATGGATAATATGGTATACATCGACTGCATGTCCCTTTAGTGACTATGGAAGGGATGGCATAGTGTGGTTGTATGTGTGGTTCATCAAAGAAGGCCGATAGAATATGGACAGACTATTGGTTAGTATGGGCCTCACTTCAACGTAGACAGATTGGTTTTGGACAAGGTGTGACACCAAATTGCCAGACACGCACCATCAGACACACATTATAGTGATACCTACACCTAACCTAGTAGTATATACTAGCCATACTCACTATAACACTGTATATATCTAGCTACTATAGAGAGGACAGAGACAGTTGTCTCGGTCATTAGGAGAATTCTGGACGCATTCTTGGCCTGTTACCGAGACATATTTACGGATATGCAGGCACAGGTTCTACACACATACAGTACATTATATTTACACTACCTATGTATGTGAGTGTGTACGAGAAACATTGATCAAAGCTTGTATTATAGAGGTGAGTTCACAACAAAGAATTAGAGGCCGCCCTGGTCAGCTGTTTCCAATGAAAAGAACAGTAGGTATGTATGTACGCATACATTCAACTGTAGTTACTGCACTGTATTGTAGGTAAGTGCTAATTGAGCAGATCAACAGATATTGTATATAGGAGCATGTGTTTCATGGGTCTAGTGTATTGCCAATTGGCAGTTTTGTGTGTTATTGAAATGTGATTTCGTGAAGACAATCCAGCTAGCACAATAATGTGTCATATCATTGTACTTCTGCAATGCATGCATTGAAATAATATTGTGAATTGGTTCTATGTTAGTGAGATTAAACACCCCAGAAATAATATAATGGTAATTCATAAAAAAAGCAAAATACCTCTCCTCGGACTCCTGTTTGATGAGTTTATTAATTTTGAGTCCCTGGCTTGTCAGTTGGTCGATCTGTAAGAGATCAATCGTTCTCCTCCTCTTCATCTCCTTCTTCAACAGTCCCTTGGTCTCCTCCAGACTGGAGGGTTTCTGGACCTCGTCGGCGAACGGTGCGATGGCCTGAGCGAGCCGCTTTGAGATGCTGACACAGTCACAGAGGAATGGCTCAACTTGCTGCAATATAGAAGATATGAGGCAGAGGAATGAGAGGAAAGAAGTAAGGAGAGAGGGGGTGATATAAGAAGAGGATAAAGTGGAGGAAGAGAGAATGAGAATGAAGAGGATGTGTGGACCATAGCACTAAGTGTGACTGGGCTTTTGTAAACTGAAGCAGCAAGACCCAGCGTGAGCTGGTCGTGACAAAAGAGGAAATAAGAAGAAGAGAAAAGGAGTGAGTGCAGTAAGAAGGGCCAGTAAGAGAAGCAGGAGAGTAGACAGACAGGAATGTGTTTAGGGAAGAGAGAGAGGATAAAGCTGAGAATAAAATGTGAAGCATCTGTTCTCAATAAGATTCCACATGTACTATCTAATGCCAGGGAAAGAGGGGACAGTAGCCACCACACAGAGAGTCTGTCCCTCAACAATGGTTGGCTGTCGACATCTTTCAAACACCACTTACTGTCTGGCTCCTAAAGGAGCTCTAGGACAGCAAGGTATGCAATATAGCGGGCTTTAAATCAGGTGCAGGCGTGCCATAGGGCGTTTGAGTACTTAGGCTACTTCTGTGTGACTTTGTTTGAAGCAGCCTGGCTGTAAAAATTGCAGCTTTGCTCTGCACGTGACAGGGAAGGGAGCCTTAAAAGTGGAATAACTGGCTGCAAAATCCGTGAAAGCCTCCAAAAGCTGGGTAGTACAAATTTTCAATGGCAATTATAGTGCCACAGTTGGCAGCTATGTAAATAAAATTTTCTACGTACGCCCTCCAGCCCTCCCTTATTTCTTCAAAGCACACGTGGTGTTTCACAGATTGTAGGCATAATATTATACACTACATAGGCAAAGCTTTGCTGTGTGTACGTACAGTGTAGCAGCTGGCTTGACAACTTGCTGCTCTAAAGCTGCAAGCTAAGAAGGAGTGGGATAATGGATGTGTGTTGCTGGACGGGTATATACTGCTAGACGGGTGTCTGAACAGTCCAGGTGTAGGGTGTCAATATATAATGCCATTCAGTTAGGAGACTATAAAGAACTGTCCTCCTTAAAAATGCATAACATGCCACACAATAGTGTTTCATTAACATTGAATGTAATATAGTGTCGGCCAGTATCATGTGTAATACTTTAATTTTCTTAGACCAGTTGCATATAGCATTTAACAATTGCCAGCTATTCCTCTTGATCATGTCTAGGATGCTACTAGCACATACACTACGAAATATGCCATTTACTAATGTATTACACGTTAGGAGCCTATCTACTCCCTAGCTAACTGGAGTGTAATTCTAAATGTCCACATCACAGAACATGGTGCAATCAATACCGTAGGTAACTATAATCCAAGCCAAGCACGCAATCCTCCAGGGGTCTACGATGTAACATTACATAATATAGTTGTTATTAAAACATTGAGACACGTCAGCGTTACAAATAAACCAATATAGCTGAGGCACACGGCAACGGGTGGATTACATAACAAAGTCTCCTTTGAAGTCATAGATAGAATAACATATCACCTTTTAGTGACCCATTATTATACTATTCTATAGGTTATTTAGTGCCCCCATCACAGAATTACAAGATTCTGTTCTCAAACCCTGGAGTTTCCATTCTCCCATTCCACCTAAGACCACTAGCTGTAGTCATATAGTTAGGTATTATTATGCAAGTATGTACATATGTTCATTGTATGCATATGAGTATTGTGGAGTTGTCTTTCATCACTTTTCAAGGCAGACATTAGGACCCCACCCAGCCAGTCATCACAGGACATACACTTCCGTACAATAAGGAAATAAGTGTGCATTAATAGGAAATACATGGTGCAGTTGGTATGTGAATTACATATTTAGGTAGATGAATTGAATGTACACAGTAAGTATAGTACATGAAGTGCTGTGAACAGGAGAGAGAGAGAGAAAGGTGGGAGGGAAAAATAGAGGAAGGAAGTGTGACAGCTGTGTAGCCATAGTTTCACAGACACAACAAACACTATAGGACACACACTCTAAATGTCCTTTGTACCCTTCATACAATGTATATACAGCTAACCTATATATACAGTACTTTGAAACACATAGACATCAATCACATGTTTCCTTCCTGCTCTGATGGGGGGACTAATAAACATTAC
>JAODVQ020101480.1:0-13690 GCA_025400075.2 Phenganax stokvisi
GCGCACCTGCGTGAAGAAACTCCGGCGGAAGCTCGGCGGCAGCGGGGCCAGTCCCGAGTACATCTTCAACAAACGCGGGGTGGGTTACAGGATGGCCCACCCGGGCGAGGCGTGACGGAACACCCTGTGGCCGTGTAGACCACCCCTAATCCGGGTCCGACATCCGGTAGCCGACACCATGCTCATTGAAGATGTAGACGGGTTCGTCGGCGTCGTCTCCCAGCTTCTGTCGCAGCCTCTTGACGGCTGATCGAACGCGGTCGCGCTTGTCGGTCTCGATTGTGCCCCATACCTGACGGAGCAGGACGTACGTGGGCACAACGGCGCCGGCGCGGAGCGACAGGAGCCGGAGCAGGTCGAACTCGAGGGCCGTGAGCGCCAGCCTGCGACCGGCCAGGCGGACCCGTCGGGATTCGTAGTCGATGTGGAGGTCGCCAAGGACGAACGTCTCGGGATCGGACCGATCCCTCAGCGCGGCTCGGACGCGGGCCACGAGTTCGGTCGGCGAGAACGGCTTGACGATGTAGTCGACAGCCCCGCTTTCCAGCGCCCGGGCGATCGTCTCGTCGCGTCCGTAGGCGGAAATGAAGATGACGGGGATGTCCTCGAGCTCGGGGACCTGCCTCATCAATTCGATGCCGTCGGTGCCGGGAAGCATCAGGTCCAGCAGGACAAGTGCGGGGCTCTCCGAACGCATGATGCGTGACAGTCGCTCAGTTTCGCCCGTGACGACCGGCGCGTAGCCCGAGTCGGACAGGACGGCCCTGACGTATCGCAGCGTCTCCGGATCGTCGTCGACAACGAGGATCGGCGTCTTCTTCCGGCCTTCCTTTCCTCTTTCGTGGTCCGGGACGCCCGACGGTGCCACGTCCGGAGCGGTCGTTCCCGCGGTCGGGATCGTGAACGTGAACCGGGCTCCGAGGCCCACTCCGCCGCTCTCCGCGCGGATGCGGCCGCCGTGCGCTTCGACAAGCCCCTTCGAGATTGCAAGTCCGAGGCCGGAGCCCGCACTCTGATCCGACCGCTTGCGGAAAAGGCGCGCGGCTTCGTCGGGCGCGAGCCCCTGGCCCTCGTCCAAGACCGAGATCGAGACGAATGCGCCCTGGCGCGCACCCTCGATGGTGATTGGTGACGATGAGGGTGAGTTTCGCGCGGCATTCGAAAGCAGGTTGCCGAGCACCTGCACGATGCGTTCGGGGTCGGCCATCACGCGTGGGAGGTCGCGCGGGATATCGATGACGACCGGGTTTCGGCCGCCGCCGGTGATGAACGTGGTTCGAGCCTGCTCGACGAGCGTGGCAACGTTCGAGGGCTCGGGCGCGACGGTGAGCGTGCCGGCCTTGATGCTTCCCGCGTCGAGCAGATTCGCGATCAATCGCCTCATGTGGTCGGCCCGCCCGTCGATGATGCGGAAGAACTGGACCATCTCTTCCCTGGTCGCGGCCGTGGAACTGTGGAGCACGGTTGCCGTCGAGCCCTTGATCGAGGTCAGCGGGGCACGCAGTTCGTGGCTCACCATGCCGAGGAACTCCGCGCGCTGCCGCTCAAGTTCCTCGAGCGGCCCGAGATCCTGCATGGTCACGACCACCGACACCACCTCGCCGTCGTCGGAGCGGATGGGTGTCGAATTGATGAGCGTGCGAAGGCTCCGGCCGTCGGGGACCGACAGTTCGATCTCCTCGGCGCGTATCGACCTGGCATCCTCGAGTCGCGTGGCCAGGGGCAGTTCCTCGAGCGAGTGCTCGCTCCCGTCGGCGAATCGGCAGGTGAGCACCTCCAGGAGTTGTTCGATGGGGAAGCCCGGTGTGCGGATACCCTCGACGATGCGGCGGCACTCGCGATTGACCGAGAGAGCACGCCCGGTGGCCGCGTCGAAGACCACGACCCCTACCGGAGACGTCTCGACCAGCGCTTCGAGGTCGGCCCGCGCCCGCTCCACCTCGCGGTGCGTGCGTGCGTTCGCGATTGCGGTCGCCGCCTGCGAGGCGAAGAGCAGAAGGATCTCCTCGTCCTCCTCGGTGAACGGTGCGCCGCCCTCCTTGTCGCCCACGAAGAAGTCCCCGAGATGCTCGCCTCTGTGGTGCATCGGGGTCCCCTGCATCGTCTGTGCCCCCCAGGGACTCGGCGTGAGCCCGAGCGAGCGGAGGTAGTCCGGGACGTTCGCCACCCGGAGTGGCGCCGACAGGTTCTGGAAGTGCTCGAAGAATCGCAGGCCGTCCGGCCAATCGACCATGGTGCGCTGCTCTTCGGGCGAAAGACCGGACGTGACGAAGTCCCGGACCCGTCCCCGCTGGTCGAACGTCATGATCACGCCGTGCTGCGCGCCGGTCAGCGTTCGGGCGCTTTCGACCGCCTCCTGCAGCACCGTGCCCAGGTCGAGACTCTGGCTGATCCGCAGGATCGCCGCGCTCAGCCGGGATACTCGATCCCCGGCCGCACCGCGTCTGGAGGTTCCGCTGACCTTGCTGTTCATCGCTCTGTTTCGGCCGAAGGGTCGGCGCCCGGCGAGGGGGCCGTCGGACTTGTCGATGGCGATGAACAATAGCACCTACAGGACAATATGTCACGCTATTGACGTGACTATCCGCTCCGATCGACACAAATCGGTCACAAAAGGGGACAGAATGACTTGACAGCTCTTGATAATTGCCGTTATCGGGAGTATCGATGTATGGACGCATGTCTCTGTCCCGGAGTGAGATATGTCTTTCGATCACTCGAAAGGGCCTGTCACGAATCATGACGAGTGACACATTTCTGTCACATATCGGCGAACGTCTATCCGCCTGGCTGGAAAACGCCGGGGACGCCCTGAGCGACAACACGGTGCGTGCGCTGCGGGCGGATCTGAAGCTGTTCGTGGGTTGGTGTGGCGATCGCCGGCTCTCGCCGCTCCCCGCGCAACCCGATACGGTGGCTGACTACGTCGACGCGATGGCGGGCAGGCGAGCTCCGGCTACGGTGCGCCGGTACATCGCCAGCATCGCCGCGGCACACCGGGCGACGGGGGAGCCGAACCCGGTGGAACACCCGGAGGTGCGCCAGGCGCTGCAGCGGATGGGTCGGAGCAGCGTACGTCGACAGCAGCAGGTGCGGGGACTGACGTGGACGCTGCGACAGCGGCTGATCGAGGCGGCGGGCGACAGCCTGATCGACCTCCGGAATCGTGCGCTGCTCGCCGTCGCCTACGACGCCATGCTTCGGCGCTCGGAACTGGTCGCACTGCAAGTCACTGACATGACGATGGATACGAGGGGATCGGCATCGCTCTTTGTACGGCGTGCGAAGAACGATCCGGAAGGCAGCGGGGCGACCCTCTACCTGCACCGCGACACCGTGGCGCTGGTGCGGGAGTGGCTCGCCGGCAGCGGGATCACCTCGGGGCGACTGTTTCGGTCGGTGAGGACCGGCGGCGTCCTGGGAGAAGCGCTCGACCCGAGCCAGGTGCCGCGGATATACCGGGCGATGGCCAGACGCGCGGGCTTGTCGGCGCGCGTCGTCCGTCGCATTTCGGGACACAGCCCCAGGGTGGGCGCGGCCCAGGACATGATCGCATCGGGGATCGGGATCCCGGCGATCATGCAGGCCGGGCGCTGGAAGAGCGCATCGATGGTACACCGATACGGCGAGCGCCTGCTGGCACAGCGCAACGCCGCCGCCCAGCTCGCACGCCTCCAGGACCGAGGTTGAGCCGGCAGGGACCGCGCGGGGTTGCGGGAGAGCGAAGCTGCCACAACATTGATTGCGGCTGACTCCCGATAACGGCAATTATCAAGAGTGCGGATTGTGCCTGGCAAGATCAACAGGACAGCGACGGTTCACCCGTCGGCTCACATCGGCGTGCAGGCCACGGTCCATTCCGGGGCCATGGTCGGATACCGCGCCACGGTCGGAAGGGGTGCGAAGATTTCCGACAGGACGGTGGTGCAGCTGCACGGTGTCGTGCGCGCACACAGCGTTGTCGGTGAGAACTGCGTCATTGGCCCGCGCGCCGACATCCACGCCGAAACCGTGGTCGAGGAGCATGTCGTCATAGGAACGCTGGTCCACATCGGCCGCGGGGCCTTCGTAGGGTGTCACACGAAGATCGATGACTACGCCCACATCGCGGACGGGGTGAGGATCGGCGCACGGTCACATGTTGGCCGGGGGGCCATGGTGGACCAGGGCGCCGTGGTCGGCAACAGGACGATCATTGGAGAAAGGGCCGTGATCGGGGCGGGAGCGACGCTTGCGAAGCGTGCCAGCGTGGCTCCGCGAGCGGTAGTCGGCTCGAACGCGACCATAGGGGCCAACGCCCGCATCGGGGCCGAGGCCATGGTGCCGAATGGAATCCGAGTGGCCCCGAACACATCGTTTTCCGAGAAGACCCCTCCACCTTCCGGACCAACTGCAACCCCTTCCGATCGGGGCTTTCGATCTGTTCGTGCGGCCACCGGTATCCAGGTAGGGAACCGGAGGCGGAGGGGTTCGGAAAACTGACCCTGTTCAGGAATCTGGCTCGCACCTCCGACATTTTGGACAGAAATGCGCCAAAACCGCGCATGATCAGCTTGGCACAGGTATTGCAGTAACCCGTACCGTCGGATCGCGGGAAATCCATTCCCGCCTCCCATGACCCGCTCCCCCGGGAGCGTGGAAAACCAGTGTTTTTCCAGCTCGGTCATGGGGGATATCCGGTCCATGTCCGGGCTTCCTACCCATCATCCGTGAGAAAGGATGAACCCGGACATGAGCAGACTCAAGCTACTCGGGGCAGTTGCCCTGCTTGGGGTCCTCGCGTGTGAGGAGGCGACTCCTCCGCCGCCTGTCGGCTCTATCATGGGCCAGGTGGCAATCGAGGGCACAGGGATCGACGGAGTGTCGGTCAACCTGAGCAACGGCAACTCCACCACCACCTCCGGTGGCGGTAACTACCGCTTCGACAACGTCGAGGGCGGCGCGTATACCATCACCATCTCCGGTTACCCGTCGGACGCCACGTTCGACGCAACCTCGGCCGCCGCCACCATCACCACGGCCGGCCAGTCCGTGACCGTCAACTTCACGGGCGCGTACATCCGCACCGCGAGCGTGATGGGGACGGTGACGGTCGAGAACATGGGTCTCGGCGGCGTGACGGTTGCCCTTACGGGCATGTCCAGCGCGACCGCGGTCACCGACGACAACGGCCAGTACGCCTTCACCGGCCTCCGGATGGGCAGCTACTCGGTCGAGATCTCCGGCTTCGATTCCGACGAGATCGGCTTCTCGAACACGGCCGCCGCAGTGACGGTCGCGGTGGGCGAGTCCAAGATCGTCAGCTTCGACGGCACCTACCTTCGCACCGCCGGCATCATGGGCCGGGTGAGCGTGGAGGGCGAGGGCCTCGAGGGCGTTACGGTCAGCCTCAGCGGCGGACCGGACGGCGTCGACGAGACCACCATGACCGACGCGGCCGGCCAGTACAGCTTCGCCAGGCTCCGCGCCGGCGACTACCAGGTCGGCATCTCGGGCTACAACACCGACGACTACGAGTTCGAGGTCACGTCTCAGAACGTGACGGTCGCGCTGGGCGAGACCGCGAACGTTCCCTTCGAGGGCGTGCTGCTCCGCACTGCGGGCGTCAGCGGCCGGGTGAGCGTCGAGGGCATCGGGCTCGAGGACGTGATGGTCACGCTGTCGGCGATGGACATGGATGACATGACGGCCATGACCGACGCGGGCGGCCTCTACGCCTTTGCGGGCCTGGCAGCCGGCGACTACACGGTCGCGATCGCGCTCTCCGAAGAGCAGATGGCCGCCTACGTCTTCGAGTCGACCAGCATGGACGTCACGCTCGAGGACGACATGACTTCGATCGTGAACTTCGAGGCCGAGCACGCCGCGACGGCGAGCGTCACGGTGAAGCTGTTCATCGACGAAGGGGCCAACGGCCGCAACGACATGATGGACGATGGCGAGGGCGCCTTCCCGACGGCCGAAATGCTCATGATGGTGGCCGAGCTCGGACTGCCGCTGGCGCTGCCGATTTCACTGGCGGGCCCGGGGGTCCATGACATGCAGTCCGGCATGGCCATGCCCGACGGCAGCGTCGTGTTCGCCAACCTCAAGGCGGGCCAGTACCAGGTGCTGGTCAGTGACATCCCGGCCGAGGTTCTGGCCACGCTGCCGCCTGCAATCGCTGGTGTTCTGCGGGACTACGCCTACGGCGGACCCGCCACCGGCTACCCGATCGCGCTGACGGTCGGCCAGGAGGCGATGCAGTACGCGCCGGTCGACATCACGCACACGACCGTCCACTTCGGCGTCACGCTGAAGAACGGCGAGATGCGCGGCATGCCGCTTCCCGGCGCGATGGTCACGCTCTACGCTGACGAAGATGGCGACGATATGGTCGGCGAGGGCATGACCATGGTCAACGAAGAGACCATGCTCGCCGCGGCGTCGATCCGCATCGCGCGTGAAGGCACGAGCGACAACATGGTCTACGCCGGCGTCGCCGCGGAAGACTACGACGTGGCCGACGGCATGACGGCCGTGATGTGGGATCCGCAGAAGACCTACACCATGGGCGCCAACGACAACGACATCGTCAACCTGAATGTCGACGTCACCTTCGGCGGCGCGACGATCACTACCGAGTACGGCGGCGGCGACGAGCTCGCAGGCTGGGCCGTCGGCGTCATGATGGGCGACGACGCCGTTGAGGGCGACGACGTTCCCGAGATGCTGGACGACGACGGCATGGCGGCGTTCATGGCGACCGTCGATTCCGCCGGCGCACTGCCGGTGACCTACACGTTCGCCCTTGCCGAGGACCAGGACGACGACCTGGACGGCGGCGAGAGCTACGAAGCGGAAGGAATCGAGTACACGCACACCGGTCTCGCGCTGGCGGGCACGATGGACGCCGGCACGATCGAGGTGCAGTACACGACCCAGACGCTGATGGTCTACGTGCACCACGAGCGTGACCAGGTCATGGGCTACACCGGCAACGTCGTCGGTGGCGACATGAGGATGTCCGGCATGCTCGACCTGACCATCCGCTACCTGGACGGCGCCCGGCGCGCCCGCTCGTTCACGACCACGGAGTGGAATGCCGGCGCGAACACGCAGTTCGAGGACGACAACACGCTGGCCAGCGGCGCGATCGTCAGAGGCCACGGCAAGCCCGGCCTCGTGGTCTTCAGCCACCTGCCCGCGGATCACGACGTGATCGTCACCGCCAGCAAGTCCGACCCGATGGCAAACATTATGGTCATCGATCCGGACGAGCTCCACACGTTCCAGAACATGGACGACAACGGCGTGATGGGCGGCGCCTTCGGCGACATGGGCGGCTTCAGCCATTCGGTTTCGCTCTGTCCGCAGATGGCCGTCGATCCCACCGGCCAGGACCACGGCGAGTGCGGTTCGTTCGCTTACGTGAACACGCACAACGTCATGGGTCAGCTGTGGAAGAACCGCGTCCGGACCAACCCCGCGACCGACGGCTTCCGGTACGACGCGCGTTACCAGGTGCCGGGCACCATGTTCGGCGTGGACCCGGTCGACGGGAAGAACCTGGCGGGTGTCAGCAAGTCCTTCACGGCCGCGTCCAGCAACAGCCGGGCGACGCCGCACGACGACCGCAAGGAATTCCGCTTCGGCCAGATGGCTGCGGGCGCCTACGCGCTCGACACGCCGGACGGGTGGAGAGCGACGATGGGCGGTCCGGACGACGATGGTGGTGAAGACCGTCCCGCGATCGGTGCGGAACTCAACCTCATGGCAGACGCCCACATCGACGTGACGCCGGCGACCGGCGTGCTGCACGGCGTGATTACCGACGAAGATGGCTTCGCGGTAGACAGCGCGACCGTGACCGCGAACAACGTGTCGACCACGACCGACGACAAGGGCCGCTACATCCTGGAAGGCATCGAGCCCGTGCTCGGAATCGACGGACGCCCGACGAACACCATCTACCGGAACGAGCGGATCATCGCCGTGTCCGTCATGATGGACAAGTTCGACACGGGAGCGGACACCGTAATGTTCGCCCCCACCGTGAACCAGGGGACGGCGGACAACAGGCTTGACCTCGAACTCGAGGGTTCGGCCAACACGATCACCATCACCGGTGCCGTGACCGACATCCTGACGGGTGACGGTATCGCGCGTGTCGAAGTCAAGGTTGACGGCTCAGCGCCGCTCAACCGCGAACGCCGCAGCTGGCATCCGGACTTCGGCAAGCTGCTAACGGGGGCCGACGGCACCTACTCGGCGGTGATCAGCACCAAGGTCCGAGGCGCAACTGCTGTCGTGTCCGTGTCGAAGACCGGCTATCACTTCCCGGTCGACGACTCACCAGTCCTGGCCGACGGCAACTCGCCGGCGGTGGTGAACTTCCAGGGCTACGAGAACGGCAACATCACCGGCACCGTGGAAGGTCCGGACGGCAGCGCCTTGGCGGGTGTTCTGGTCAGCGCGACATCGACGGCGGCAGATGCGACCACGGCCGCGGATACGATGACCACGAATTCGATCGGTCAGTTCTCGCTGAACGTGCCGCCGGTCAGCACATACCGGATCGACGCGACGTTGGCGAGTCACACGTTCGACTACCCGAACAACAACCAGACCGTATTCGCTGGTCCCGGGCAGACGGTCAACTACGGCCGCATCAAGGCCAAGACGGCTGGTGCTCTGAATCTGACGGCGGTGCGTCAGCGCCAGGAGAGCGACGACGACGACGCCAACGGTGACGAGACCCAGAGGTGGGCTGCAACCGTCTTGGTGAACTACGACTTCGACGTGGACAACATGCCTGAGGGCTACGAGGCGCCGACGTATCAGATCCAGACCAACACCGGCACCGACGGTGCGTGGGTGGAGGCGCCGGGAACGGCGGTGCAGGTAGACGGTGCGGATGTCCCGGGCAGGTTCACGATTGCGGCCGATGGTGCTGCCACTGACGGGGAGTTCATGGTTCGGGTCGTAACCAGCGCTAACGAGACCACGCCTTCGACACCGGCGGTCCCGTACTCCCACACCTCGGAAGAGGTGACGGTTGCGGCGGTCGATCCGTCGGCCACCGGTGTGAGTGCGAGGCGTCAGGTTGCGGCGGACTCGGATGCTGCAGCCGACACCGGCAACTTCATCCGGGCCAGCTGGACTGCCGTGACGAATACGCGGTCCGACTTCCGGGTCGTTGCCCAGATCACGGCCGCCTCGTTGGGTGGTCAGACGGTGTGGGTGGTTCTGGCGGAAGCCGAAGCCAACAGCAGGGCGGCTGTCTCGGCGGACATCAGTACGATCACCGAAGCAGCGACGGCCCTCCCCAGCGGTACGGGTACCAATGTGACCGTTACCGAGGCGGAGTTGGCAGCCGCGATCATGATCGCGGTCGAGTCGCTGCAGGGTACCGCAGGTACCGGCGATGACGATCCGAAGTGGACACGCTCCGACGCGGTTTCGCTCGCTGAGCGGGAAGACGGCTAACCACCCCCCAACCCCATCAGCCTGGCCGGCTCACCGGCCAGGCTGATGGGCAGCAGGAAGGCTCACCCCCCGTCCGGACAACCGGGCGGGGGGTGACGCTCATTCTGCCGGTGGCGGGTATGACCCGGAGACGAGGCCTTTCGACGCTCACGAGACTCTTTTGAGATCGGATCCGCATATGCATGGAATCGAAAAACGCTTGGAGATGAGGCGCTACATCGAGGCGGGGGTGAGCAAGTCCGCGACTGCTCGGGCGGTGGGGATCAGCAGGCGCACACTTTACAACTGGATCGAGGCGGGCGAACTCGAGCGCGATCCGGACGACATGACGGTGACGTACGGGCCCAGGCCGCGGAGGTCGTCGAAGCTCGATCCCTGGAAGGCCGTGATCGACGCCCGGCTGAGCGAGTTCCCGCAACTGGCCGCGGCACGGCTGTTCAGGGAGGTCCGCGCAGACGGCTATCCCGGCGGCTACGGCCAGGTCAAGCGCTACGTCAAGAAGGTGCGGCGGGAGATCCTCAACGGCGAGGGTCACCGGGGTGGCGGGAGCCGTTGATTTGAGTGTCCAACGACCCGTCGTAACCCACTACAGGTGCGGTACCCGCGGGTGCAGTGCCGGTTGGACGACTGTCACCCCGTACAACCGACCGCCGAAGTGCATCGTGTGTGGAAGACCGATGCAGCCCTACGAGGATGACCGCGATCCGAACAAGGAGCGCCCGGTGGGCGAGCTGCCGCTGGGAAGGGGCGGGGCTCAGTCGTCCGGCTGAGAGGTGAGCCGGCCCTTGATAAAGGCGACGTCTTCGCCGGTGCGGGCCACCCTGACCTCCAGAGAGCCGATACGTCCGCTCAGTTGGGCTCCCTGACGATCGATCCGCTCGACCAGTTCACCGCGAAGACCATCGATCCTCAGGCCTATGGCGTCATGGGCCTGCTGGTTGGCGTGCGTAAGGGTATCGATCCTCTGATCCATGTGCCTGCGCAGGTTCCCGATGCTGCGCGCGACCAGCGCAGCCATGGCCGTCACAGTCAACAGCACCGTGCCGAAGCCGGTTAGCAGCACACTGATGATCGTCGTATCCATTCGCTCTCCTCGGTCCCGAGAACATGTTCGCTCGATTGCTGTGTGGCAAGTGGGCCGATACTCTGTATTCGAAACAGGGGCGTGTCCATGGCTGAATGGGACCGATCCTCCTCGCGAGTCTGGGCCGGAACGACCCACGATGTCATGTTTGCTTTACAATATGTAATGTCAAAATGTCAATCTGATGCTGCCGACAGACCGGCGACCCTCCTCGTCCTCACCCTGGTCACCGCCCTCGTCTCCTGCGAGACCGAATCGCCATCGCCAGTGAGGGGACCACTCCGCGAGACGCTTCCCAACGGCGCGGTCCTCGTACGATACCCCGACCTCCCTGCCATCGACTCGGCCGGTCCCGAGATTGCTGAAGCCCACGTCGATCTGCAGTTCGGCAGCCTGGACGGAACAGACCCCAACCTCACCTTCGGCGCGATTCGGGTTCAGGCAGCCAGCGACGGCACCATCTACGTGCTGGACCAGCAGGCCGCGGAGGTCCGCGTCTTCGACGCCGACGGCCGGTACCTCAGAACGATCGTCCGGCAGGGCGAGGGACCGGGAGAGATCGGCGGCGCCAACGGGATCTTCCTCTCAGGCGACACCCTCCTGTGGATCAACGACACCCGACAGCGGACGATCATCGCGGTGGATCCCGACGGAGACGAGGTTCGGCGGTTCCCCAAGCCGGTCATGAGCGTCGCGAGCACCTGGACGGGAGTATTCGACGACCGGGGACGCTACTGGAGAGAGGTCTCCCATTCGGACAACCAGCCGGGCTTCCCGCCGCCGGTGGGACTGACTTCGTGGACCGGGCGGCACTACTACAAGTCCCATGACCTGTCGAGCGGAGCGATCGACTCGGTCCAACTCGGTGAAGCACGTTTTCAGATCTACTCATACTCCACGCCCGACGTGCCCTTCGGGTTCCTCCCCCTGCGCTTCGAACCCTTCGAGATGACGGCGGTGAACCCGGCCGGCGGATTCTGGCGCGCCCACAACGCGTCGTACCGTATCGCGCGGATCGGCGAGAGCGGCGACACGCTGGTTGTCATCGAAGTCGGGCTGCCCGAGCAACCGGTGACCGACGCAGACCGCATCGCCTACGTCGACAGCATCGTCGAGGACCGTCCCGAACTCCGGCGTGAAGCGGAAGAGGTCGCGGCCCTGATGCCGGACACAAAGCCTGTGCTCGCGGAGCTCTTCGTCGACGATGAACACCGCCTCTGGGTGCAGAGGGTCACGCCGAAGGGCGCCCCCGCGTTGTACGACCTGTTTTCGGTGGACGGGGACTATCTGGGTTCCGTGCGTCTCGCGTTCGCCGCTGCGGGGCCGCTGGTGGTGCGGAGTGGCCGCGTTTACAGCTGGGTGGAGGACGAGTTGGAGGTGCCTTTTGTGGTCAGGGCGGTGGTGGGGTGGGGCGACGCGCGGCTTACGGAAGCGGACGTGCTCGGCTGTTACGACGTGAGCACCAGCGGCGAGTGGAACTTGGTCCGATTCAACCCCGAATCTCCCTTGACGCAAAGAGCAGCCGAGATTCTCGCCGAGGACTCGGTGGGCTACGAGATGCCGAGTCGGATCCGGCTGGCCGGGCCGCCCGCCGACACGATCCGATTCAGGGGCCGCTCGGAGATCACCGTCCCGGAGGGGGCTCTGCCCAGCGTGCATTCGCGCATGAGCTACGGCGTCCTTGGCGACACGCTGATGCTCGTGTTCACGACAGGCTATGTGGGAGTGGCTGCGTATCTGAGCCAATCTGGCGACGGGAGATGGTCAGGGCCCGTAAGCACGTTCGACGACTACACCGATCTGGAGTGGTCCCGCCAGGTCCGGTTAACCCCCGTCGCGTGCGATTCGCCATCTGCGGTGTCGGTTCCTTGATGCGCTCCGCTGCGCGCTCGATTCAGCACTGCGTGGCCACCGGCAGATCGGGCAACGTACTGAACTGATGCGCCGGCGGGCGCAGGCCCAACAGGACCTCGAGAAGATGCTGGGGGTGGACCCCGACCATCCGGAAGTCGAGCGGATAACCAAGCCTCCGAAACGATCAAGCTCAAACCAACTGTCCTCGATCGCCCCAGTGTTTCACGAACTCGTGAAGTCGCCGCCGCATTCCGTCGTCTGGATTGATGATGAAGAACGTTCGGTTGCTCACACGGCGCCAGTAGTAGGCCATTGTCCCGTAAGGGAGGTGGTTCTTCCAACACAGAATCTCGTTGACGTGGCCGCCCTTGAGCCTTGCGTTGTGGTGGTAGATCACGGCGGCTCGCCCTTTTGCTAGTTCCATTGCTTCATAGAGCGGGATCCGCTTGGCGCTCTCTTTCCGCTTGGGGTTGAAACGGGCGTCCGGGAAGAGTCCGTTGTCGGGGTCGGCGAAGACGAGATCGCATTCGGCGAGTTGACGCCGGATCTTTTCGAACCAGCGCTCACGGTCGCGGACCTTGATGTCGTCGACCGCGAGGGGGTCGGCGGCAAAAACAGCATCGCCAAGAATGCTCGACTTCTCGATTTCCGCGACGGACCGCCGGTCGGGGATCAGCTTCCCCAGCTCCTCGAACAGCGTGTCGTCAAGGCCATCCCACTTGTCCGGTTCACGAAGATATGCCGTGTGTCTCCCATCACCGCCCCCTTCTTCGTTGGGATGCAGGTACCAAGCGACGCCGAGTCTTCTTTCTCCTCGGATGGCCCTAAGAAGTCCATACTTGACAAAGTCTCCGATATCCCCGACGTAACGGTCTTGCATACCGTCCCTCTCCTGTCCGATTGGCTGGAATCACCGAATCCGAGCGGCAGCGATTCTGAATGAACTCATGCGCCGGTCCATGTGCGGGCGCGCTCATCTCGGCGGCTGGCTCTGCGCCGCAATATAGCGCCCATCAGTGGCATCGGATCCCTGGCAACGGTTCGGAACAGCGTCGATCCGGGGCGATTCCACGGCCCGTAAAACACACAAAACGCTTCGAGAAAGCCCCGAAACGGCCCCCGAGCCCGTTGGGCCGATGCTGCGAGATGTCATGCCAGGTATCGTTGCCTGCTCACTGGCCCCCAAGATAAATCGCCGCCCGCGCGGGCCAGCTTCCGGTTGGCCAGCGCCTGCTCGTGGGCCTCGGCCAGCGAGACGAGGACGACGCTGCCGAGTCCTTGGGG
>JAODVQ020101480.1:13700-39977 GCA_025400075.2 Phenganax stokvisi
GACGAGCCGTTGGACCAGCTGCGTGTTCCGGTCTTGTTGACTAGAGGCAGAGCCGGTTGTCGTCGCAGTGACGTCCGGGCGGGGCCGAGCGCACGAAGGCGGCGGACAGCCGGTCTATGGGGATGGCGGCCCTTGGGCCTGCCTCTCCCATCCATCTTGTCATGTTTACCTTACTATATGTAATGCCGACATGTCGGTGCGCCATGGAAAGGCGCGTTTTCCTGGTGGGTGCAAATCCCACCCAGCAACCGTCGCTCCGGCTGGTAGCGGCCAGAGCGGTTCATGGAAGTAACGACGTGGGCTGAAGCACTCTGGCAGCAGGGCCGCCTCGGGCGGCTCAGCGACCATGCAGGCCGGAGCGCGAGTCAACGCCGAGCAGGCCTCGAAACGCATGCTGCGGAAGCCGACTCTCTTGCAACTGGGGGAAGGCCGTTGGCTGGCCGGGAAGAGAGCGAGAAGCGCACCGGCCGGCATCCGCCGGGGTCATTGTCAATGGGCGAGGGAAATTGACTGGCGGGTGGGGAGTGGGCGATGCCGGTGGAACCGCCGAAAAGCCGCTCGGAGCGCCGCGTGAGGGGAAGTGGACCGGACGGTCCAGCGGTCACGAGTCGAACGCCGTCTGGATCGAACTCGTCGGTCGGTGGGCGGGACACCGGCCTGCCCGAGAGCGACGGGGATTCTCTCCTAGCTTGTGGCGTCGTCCCACGAGTTGGCCCATCTTTGTGGACATGTCCCTCCGGCAAACCGGTCCATCCATCGCTGACGCCGCCGCGACCACCGCGGGCGTAGCCGACCGACCTCTGGTCGGCGCGGGCATCTATCTCGACTACGCCGCGACTACACCTGTGGACCCAGCGGTCGCACGGGCGATGAGCGGTTTCATCACGATGGATGGCACCTTCGGGAACCCAGCATCAGTGAGTCACGGCTTTGGCCAAGCCGCAGCGGATGCGGTGGAGAATGCTCGACGGGAGGTCGCGGCCTTGGTTTCCTCAAGACCCGAGGAGATCATCTGGACCTCCGGCGCGACCGAGGCAATCAACCTTGCCCTAAAGGGATCGGCCCTGGCCCGTCGCGACCGTGGCAGACACATCGTTACCTCGCCGCTGGAGCATAGGGCAGTCCTCGATTCAGCGGAGTGGCTTGAGTCGCAGGGGTTCGAGATCGGCTATGTCGAGGACGACCACGGCAGAGTAACCCCGAAGGCTCTCTCGCGAACGCTTCGGCCAGACACTGTGCTCGTCTCTCTGATGCTCGTCAACAACGAGACAGGTACGATCACAGACACCGCAGCGCTTGGCCCACTGATTCGAGAGCAGGGAGCACTCTTCCACGTGGACGCCGTGCAGGGCGCGGCGCGGCTACGGATGGACGACATCGCAACCGCAGCGGATCTCGTCTCGATAAGCGGACACAAGATCTACGGACCGAAGGGGATTGGCGCGCTCCGGGTTCGTATGCCTCTCCTCGGTGAACTGGTTCCTCAAATGCACGGTGGCGGACACGAGCTTGGGCTACGTTCAGGAACACTGCCAACCCACCAGATCGTCGGTATGGGCGAGGCCGCCAGGCTCGCTCGCGAGCACAGCGAGACCGACGCGAGACATGTCACCTCGCTCGACCGCAAGCTGCGCGCACACCTGGACCGGATCGAGGGAGCATCTTTGAACGGGAGTACTCCGCGACGCGTCCCGGGCATTCTCAACGTACACTTTGCGGATGTGGCGGCGGAGGCCCTGATGATCGGGCTCGGAAACGTCGCGATCTCAACCGGCTCAGCGTGTACCTCCGCAGAAATACTGCCTTCGCACGTCTTGCTCGCCCTCGGCCTTGGAGAAAAGAGGGCCTACTCTTCCGTCCGATTCAGCTTCGGTCGCTTTACGACCATGGACGAAATCGATCACGTCGGGTGGTTACTGGCTGAGATCGTACCCGCGCTGCAGAAACTATCCCGATGAGCGTATCCGCTACCTCGCCGACCAGTGTGGCGACCCTGCCGAACCGCATTCAGGTTGTCAAGAATGTGATTCGCTCGGAATACCAGGAGACGCACCGCTATCCGTGGCTCGTCGCCTACTCGGGTGGGAAGGACTCCACGTTGCTCCTACAGTTGGTGTGGGAGGTCATGGCCGATCTCCCGCCCGACGCACGACAGCGCCCCGTGCTAGTTGTCGGCAACGACACGCTCGTCGAATCCCCTCTCGTCATCGAGCATCTCCGGGATTCGCTCAAGGAGATTGGGTCCGCCGCAAAGGAGCAGGGACTTCCCATCGAGACGAAGATCACCGTGCCGTGTATCGACCAGACATTCTGGGTGAACGTCATCGGTCGCGGGTACATCCCTCCCACGCGCAATTTTCGCTGGTGTACCGATAGGATGAAGATTCTGCCCACGACCCGCTTGCTCAAGCGTATGACGCGCAACGCCAACGGGACGGTACTCCTGATCGGAACGCGACGGGCGGAGTCGCAAAACCGTCAGCGGACGATGAACAAACGAGACGTTTCCGCTAGTCAGTTGAACCCGCACGGCAAGGTGGACGGCTGCTGGATGTTTGCACCTCTCGCGGACCTAAGCGACAACGACGTGTGGATGATGCTCATGCAGCACAGGGCGCCCTGGGGTAAGTCCCACCGTCGGCTGATCACCCTCTACCGTAACGCTGGTGGCGGGGAATGTCCGCTGGTGATCACCAAGGAACAGGCTCCGTCGTGCGGGAGTTCGTCGCCTCGCTTTGGATGTTGGACCTGTACGGTTGTCCAGAAGGATCGCAGCCTCCGTGGGCTCATCGACTCCGGGTATGCGGATACGGCACGCATGGAAGCGCTGTTCGATTTCCGCGAGTGGTTGATTGAAATGCGGGAGAACGACTCGAACCGTCTCCCCGTCCGCCGGGACGGAAACGCCAAGCGCCGGAAGGACGGGTCGCGCATCTATGGCCCGTTTACCCTCGCCGTGCGGAAGGAAGTACTCAGCAGGCTCAAGAGACTGGAAGAGCAAATCGGCAAGCGGCTCATTCTCCCAGCAGAGATTGACTCCATCGAAGATGTTTGGTGGCGCGATGAAATCCGCGAGGACGCCCGGCTCGCGCTTGAGCGCAGCATCATCCGAGAGGATCCCGAACCGGTTTTGGAGACGGTGTGACTAGAATTAGATCGGAAGTAAAGCTCCTCTTTCGCGTTCTGTGCTCGGGTCGCTTCGACGTACCCTGGCACCAGCGCCACTATGACTGGACGGTGCAGGAGGTTGGCGATCTTCTCGAGGATCTGATGGACGCGCTCGATTCCAAAAAGACGTGCTACTTCCTCGGCTCCATCATGCTACTCAAGCCAACCGGTACAGCACCGTGGAGGATCAACGACGGCCAGCAACGGTTGATCACGTTCTCGCTCCTCATGGCGGCCTTCTGCCGCCGCTTCTTCGAAGAAGAGCCCCGTGATACTTGGCGCGAGACATCGGCGCTCCGCGCCGTGTTCGACCGTAGTGAGAACTTGATCTCTCGCTTGGACGATGCGCACGAGTATGCGCATCGGATCGTGCCTCCGAAGGACAATAGGCGGATGTACACGCAGCTCCTCCACGGTCACGACATCGGCACCAACGGGCTTATGACCGCCGCCTGGAACAAGATTGAAGACTTTGTCGAACGCATGGACAGAGCGACGAGGGAGGCCTTCTTCGACTTCCTGCTGACGAAGCTGGAAGTCTCGGTGCTAACCGTTCCCGCAGATGTGGACGCTAACCGAGTGTTTGAGACGCTCAACGCTCGCGGTAAATCGCTGAGCGATGTCGATCTCATTCGGAATCTGTTGTACTCATGTTTTTCGGAAACAGATGACACCGCGCGTCGGGACACCGTACACGCCAACCTCCAGAGCACGAGTGTCATTTTCAACACGAAATCGAAGGTCTCAGAGTACTTCCGCTGTTACTTGCAATGCCGCTATGGGTTCTTGCGAAAGAAGCGATTCTACCGTGAGTTCTGGAAGAAGACCCAGCAGACGCTGCGCGATGCCGCGCCAACTGACTACGCTTACAATCTCGTCACGGGGCTGGGACGCCCGGAAAGCACGTGGCTGTTCCAGACGATCCTCTCTGCGAAACCGAGCCAAGTGCTTGAAGGGCGATTGCCGACGATCTCAGGCAAACGCGATCTCGCCGTTCTACTTCGCGAGCTTCAGGGATACAAGGTCTCGCATCCGCTCTGCTTCGCCTTGCTCCATCGGTTCATGGCTGAGGACAGCCCAGCAAGGAAAAGAGCGGTGGGAAAGCTGGTGGCCCGGAGCTTGAAGAATCTCACTTCATACATCATGCGAGGGGCCTTTGTGACCTCGACTTTTCGGCCATCGAGAATCGAGGAGCCCTTGGCGGTGTGCGCCCAGAAGGTGTTCGTGGGCACCGGTTTCCGGTCACTGGACATCATGGACGATTTGGAGGCAAACGACCCGTTCGGTGTCGTTGACGACGCGAACTTCATCCGGCGCATGACCGACATGGAACTGCGCGGCAACAACAGATCCAGCAATCAGAAGGCGCTACGATATCTGTTCGGTATCAATGCCCACCAGCAGAGAGGATCCGATGCTCTGCAAATCGGCGGATGTAGTGTCGAGCATGTGTTGCCACAGTCGGAGACATACTGGCCGAGTTGGACCGGGTTCAAAGACGAGAATCCAGCACTTTGGGTCCACCGGACAGGGAACTTCGTAGTTGTTTCTCGCCGGGAGAATCGAGGTCGGTTCGAGTTCAACGCCAACTTCACCGCCAAGAAGCGCGCTCTTGCGGAAAGTCCGCTGTTGATGGCAAGGAACGTAGCGGAGGACCACGACGAGTGGACCCCTGCCGTCATCGAGAAGCGCTCGAAACAGCTTGCTGTGGCGGCCGCAGGAATATGGAACTTCCGCCGTGGGAACTGACCGCACGATGCGCGCCCCTGAACTTCGACGGTATGCCGAAGACATGCTCGGCGTTCCTGCACGATTGCACGATTACCAGTGGGAGGGGGTCTCCTTCCTTTATCGGAGTCCCGCAGCCCTGCTCGCGGATGAGATGGGGTTGGGGAAGACGGTACAAACCGCGGTTGCGCTTGCGCTCACTCTGAGTACGCGGCGCGAGATGAGCCGCGCACTCATTGTTGCACCGGCGGCACTGAAGATGAATTGGATGTCCGAGCTTGCGAAGTGGGCTCCGTCGTTGACGGCTCGCAGTTTGGTGGGCGGCGCGCGCGAGCGCGAGGCGTTCTATCTGTTGCCGATACCGGTTCTTGTCGGTTCCTATGAGCAGATTCGGCAAGACGGACTGGACCTGATTCCGTCCAACGCCTTTGACATCGTTGTCCTCGATGAGGCGCAACGGATCAAGAATCCGAACTCGGCAACGGCCCTGTCTTGCAGACTGCTTTCTCGGAAGACTGCATGGGCATTGTCGGCCACGCCATTGGAGAACGATGCCCGCGATGTGGCTTCGATCCTTGCTTTTCTTGATCCCATGCGTCCCTACGACATGTCTACTCGGCAGCTATCGGTTCGACTCAGTTCGCTAATGCTCCGCCGACGCAAATCGGAGGTTCGGGGAGAACTGCCTCCGGTAATCGTTCAGGACTTGAGACTCGAACTCGCCGGTCCTCAGCGAATGCGATACGACGAGCTATGGACCAACCGCTACGAAGCCGTATCAGCCGGCATTGGCGACGCCGCCATCGCCCTATTGGCGACGATCACTCGCTTGAAGATCATCTGTAACTTCGATTCGGACTCCGGCGCATCAGCCAAACTGGCCGCCCTGGATGAAATCTGCGCCGGTGCCGGGCCGGATGCGCGGATCCTCGTCTTCTCCCAGTTCGTAGAGACTCTCAAGTGGGTTGCCGACCGCCTCGGCTTGCCGTGCGACCTGCTCACAGGATCTATGTCCTCTCGGGCCCGGCAATCCGCGATTGATCGATTCAAGACGGCGGGCAGCCCGAGAGTGCTTTTTGCGTCGCTACGCGCGGGCGGCGTTGGGCTGAATCTGGGTGAGGCCACTCATGTCGTAATGTATGATCGCTGGTGGAATCCAGCGGTTGAGATGCAGGCGGTTTATCGCGCGCATCGCTTTACCCGAGACGCGCCGCTACACGTCGTACGCTTCACGTTGACCGATACTATCGAAGAACGAATCGCGGCAATTCTGGACGCCAAGCAGGAGCTTTTTGACGATGTCGTGGAATCTACAGAAACCACCGCTCAAGATTTCTCGGTCGAAGAATTGATGCATATTCTCGAAATCTCCATCGGAGATCAGCTTTCACTAAGGAAGGAAATGGAGGACGACCGCAGTCATGGCAAAAGTCTTGGAATATCGTGACATCCCGCTCGACGAGTTGGTCATCGGCATGGGGCAAGTCCGAACTCAGAGCCCTGGCAAGGGAATCGATGACTTGGTAAGGAGCATCGAGGCGCAAGGGCTGCTACAGCCCATTGTCGTGTGCCCTGCTAGGAACGAGGGCAAGTGGGAGATACTGGTCGGACAGCGCCGTTTTCTCGCG
Source organism: Phenganax stokvisi (assembly GCA_025400075.2). Taxonomy (NCBI): domain Eukaryota; kingdom Metazoa; phylum Cnidaria; class Anthozoa; order Malacalcyonacea; family Clavulariidae; genus Phenganax; species Phenganax stokvisi. The sequence goes on from JAODVQ020101480.1 coordinate 20,225, forward strand.
CACAGACTGCTGAAAAGGGAGTCGATTGCTGCGGCCGTTCTGGACGAACGGGTGAGCAGCGGCGAGGCGAAGGCCATCTCCATCACGGAAAACCTGATTCGACGGCAGCTTTCGGGGACAGAGCTGAAGGACGGCATACTCTACCTCTACAACCTCTACGGGAGCTTGAAGGACGTGGTGGAAGCTACTGGCCTGCCGTACAGGAAGGTGCGAGACAACGTCAAGTATCCCCGCCTTATCCCGGAGCTGAAGACCCTTGTGGACGATGGGAAGGTCGACGTCAATGCTGCCGTAAAGGCACAGGACGCAGCTAGCGATGACCACGGCAACGTCAAATCGGGAGACGCTATCATCCTGGCACAAGCGATGGTACCCATGTCGGGGGTCCAGAGGAAGAAGGTAACCAAGGAGCGGAAGGAACGTCCGGAGAGGCCAGTGGAGGATGTGATCGAGGACGCTACAACGGGATCGAGGGTCACTCAGATTGTTGTGACGGTAACCCAGGACACACGCGTGGCGTTACAGAGGTTCGCAAGGGAAGAAGGAACGAATCAGGATGAGGCAGCCGCAACACTCATTGAAGAAGCTCTCACGGGTCGTGGCCTCCTCGATGAGTAGTCTGGCCGGTCTAAGCGCATTGGAGTTGGGGCGCTTGCGGATGTCTGTAGGATATGGCACGCACAGACGAGGACGGCCCTTGTCACCCGTGGAAGTCGGTACGCTTCTACGTAAGGCCCGAAGTAGCGGCGCTTCACTAACGGAATGTTCGGAGGCGGTGCAGCTTCATGGTACCGGGATTTCACGCTTTTTGCGTATCCTGGACCTCCCGTCCGATCTCTTGCACCTGATCGACTGGGGTTCCGGAAAGGGTTTTGTCGGGTTCTCCGCCGCGGTAGAAGCGACGAAGCTGACAGACGCCGGCGATCAACGTGCGCTCGCCGCTGCGATACTGGCGAGCAGTCTCAATAGCAAGGAGGTCAGGCAGGTTACTCAATTGCGGGAGCGGTCAGGACGGTCCATCGAGGAGTGTGTACGGGAGGTTATTGGGATGCGCCCGACAGTTGTAAGGCGCTACGTTTTTATCGGCTCGGTCGCATCCGAAGACATGGAAGAGCTGCACGCACTTGCCCAGTCGGTTAGAGATTCGATGTTGGCGGAAGGTATCGAGAAGATCGGCCTTGAGAGCGCGAGTGGTCGGTTGGGAGTGAGGTTCTTCACGCTCGTTGGTGACGAGCGGTTCAACACCGCTTTGCGTAAGGTCGGCAAGGAAGCCATCGAGGCACAGCTTCGGGTTCACATTTCGCGGGCCGTCGTCGATGTCACATTGGGCTGTTGACGTTTTCGATACCGGTGCCGTGCGCCTCGGGGCGAACACGGTGTGCGATGGCTATGCAATGGGCTATGCCTTCCGGGTTCAGTCGCACCTGCACGATGACCACATGGCCCAGTTTGACAAGAGCAAGGGCGAGCAGGATCTCCTTATGAGTCCAGAGACCCGCCGGTTGCTGATTGCCGAGCGAAATGACGATCTTGAGTATCGGGACAACCTAATTCCGGTGGGGCGAGGTAGGCAGAGGGAACTCAACGATGGTTCCAAGCTCACGCTGCTTCCCTCGGGCCACATGCTTGGATCCTGCCAGGTAGCCCTCGAATTGCCGAGCGGTATCCGTTGCGGGTATTCGGGTGATTTTGCTTGGCCGCTGGAAGATGTGATGCAGGTTGACGAACTGGTCGTGGACAGCACATACGGAAGCCCGACGAGCGTCCGACGCTACACACAGGAAGAGGCGGAAAGCTGTCTCTTAGAGGTGGTATGCCAAGCTCTCCGACGCGGGTCAGTCCACGTCAAGGCTCACCGAGGAACCATTGAGCGCGTGGTCCAAGTCGTCGCCGGCAATGTCGGCGTTCCGGTCTTGGCTAGCGCGCGTTTGATCGCCGAAGTCGAGGTGTATCGGGATCATGGGTTCGGTGCGGAGGAGTTGATACCGCTGGATTCAGACGTCGGGTGCGCCCTGATGAAGGAGCGGTCCTATGTCCGCCTTTACTCTAAGGGAGACTCGTTTGGCAACGAGTTGATCGAGGGTACGAGCGTCACGTGCAGTGCGTACATGGTGAACACCGACCATCCGCTGCTCCAGTTTTCCGAACGGGCATACCGCGTTGCGCTATCGAACCACGCGGACTTCGAGGGAACCTTGGCGTATGTGAAGGCTACGGGAGCCCAAAGGGTTGTTACTGACAACACAAGAAGCCACGGAGTTGACTTGGCGATCGCGATCAACAATCACTTTCCGGGCATCCGCGCTGAACCGTCTACGAACTGCCCCGCACCGTCCTGATCGTCCGTACTCCGAGACATCCACTGGCCCCTCTCTCTCGGACCCCGGATGGGTTGCCAATCTACCGTCCAGAGGAATCGGGGGCACTAGAGCAACGAGTAGACCCTTCACCCGATGTGCTCCTTCATCTATCTTCTCTTGACAGCACAACGCTCCTCAGCAACGACGACCGTTTGGGAGTGGACGAAGAGAGAATCTCCGAGAGCCGCGCCATCGTTTGACAAGCTCTCCACCGCCCCCGGAAGCAACCATGATGAAGCCGATCCGATGGTACCTTTCCGCCCAGCTTTGACAGTTGGGACGCGCCCGACTCCAATGCTTGATCGCCGTGCAGCGGTCGCCATTGCATCGCCCGGACCTGATGAGCCGGAACTGCGCGAAACCCGGTTCGGGAGGATTCGTTCCCGTAGCGGTGCGAGGCTCAAGCACACCGTCCGAGACGCAGAAAGGGTCTACGCCCTGTTCCGTGAGAGCGAACCGGAAGTTCCCGATGAACTGCATCGGCTGCTGATCGACCCCACCGTACGTGACGTCGAAAGAGCCGTGTGGGATGTCAGCAGCACCGGAAACGACATTGGTCTGGATCTTTTCTTTGCAGGACATGGAGAAGAAGGGACAGGTGGTCTGGTATTGAAGGACGGCATCCTGTCACCAACCAGGCTGCTCGAGCTTCACGGCGGTCAGGGGACCATCGGCGTGTGGCTGGACTCCTGCTATTCCGGGGCCTTCCTGCTTCGTTTGGCGATTGATGGTTGGCCTTGGCTCGTTGACGGCTTCGCGTCCTGCCTTCCGGATGAAATGTGCTTCGAGATGGACGCCCTCGAACACGGCGTCTTCACCTACACCCGTCTCCATCCGGGCAACGCACACGTCAACCAGGAGCGATTCAATCAGGCCATTCTGGACAACGATCCCGAAGAACTTCGCAAGGGCCTTCAAGGGTTGGTTGGGATGACAAGCAGTCCGTCGGCCTTTCTCACGGAAGGGGGTCAGTTCTCCATGACCCTCTACAAGCACTCCATCGAAGTAGATGGCGGTTTTGCGATGGTTGAGCTCGGAGAGACGAACGATCTTGCGGACATCACCAGGCGGTTGACGAGATTCAAGAGAGTTGGCATCTCCTGCTCTTCGTCGGTCCGCCGGGGCCGCGGCTAGGCACCTGCCGATCTCCGATCAGCAACTCCAATTGCGGCGATCCCAGCCCGTGTAGCATGGCCTGGATGGCCACGGGCTCTAGCCTGCGATTCGGAAAGCCGCCGCGTTGGCTTGGGTTCACGTGTCCAGTTGCGTACAGTCCAGACGTCGTGAAGCCTGCCCGATCTGAACCGGGAGGAACGGGAGCTTCACCGGAGCATCTCCAGAGGGTCCTCATCGCTCATCGGTTCGTGCCTCTACCCTTACTGACAGCCCCAGACGCAAAAACGTGCAATCTGCGGCGAGGTCACGGCGCGTCGCCCCCTACCACCACCACATACTCCCGTTCAATCTCACGGTGAAACCGCTCGGGCAGCCGTGCCCAGTCCCTCGCCTCGACGAGAAACGGAATCGTGGATTCCCGCACGGCCTCCTCGAAGTCCATCAGCCGCCCGATCGGAATCTTCTCAAGCCTCGGTCCCCGCAGCACGAGGTCAAGGTCACTGCCCGCATGACCCCGGCCGTTGACGCGGCTGCCGTAGGCCCACACCTCGACACCGGGCAAGTGGTGGCGTAGCAGGGCTTCGAGCGCGCGCCGATGCCGGGCGGCCAGGCGCAAGCCGTTAGGCATCGTCCGACCGTTCGATGATGTCGGCGAGGGCCTTGGCGTCGCCAATGAAGGTTGGAAGCAGCTTCAGCGTGGCTTCCGCGAAGTCCTCGCCATAGTCGTGAGCCGTGAAGCTGCGGTTGTCGCGGTAGCGCAACCACCGTTCGACCGCACCCGTCGGCATGAGGTCGTGGCGGGCTGCGTGGCGGAATAGATCCTTGAAGTGAAGGCGGTCCGCCTGGCGGTTGCTGGCAAACCAGGGGGCAAGCCGCTTGCGAAGAAGCTTGCCCGACTGTTCGAGGACGAGTTCGAACTCCTTGACGCAGGCGGCACGATAGATGTCGTACATGACGTCGTCGCGTTGCTCCTGTAGTTCGATCCCCTCGACCGCTCGTTCGAGCGACGCGATGCAACGCCGCAGGAAGGCGGTGTCGATGCTCGCGGCCACAGCTCGGCTTCGGAGCCGGTCGGTGCGCCCGCTGTCGATCTGCTTACTCGCCATCTTCCTCCATGCTCTCTTGGCCACCGTCATCAGCAGGTTGTTGAGCATTGGCCTCGTGTGCGAGGGATTCGGACTGGAACGATCCAATCCCGCGACAGACTATTCCGCTGGTACCCCGTCGCCCACCCGCGCGAGAAGCTCCTCGGCCGTGTCGCAGTCGAGCACCGCATTGGCGAGCGCATCGATCTGGTCCTGATCCAGAAGGCGGTCGGGGGCCTCGAATAACCTATCAACGGCATCGGTCCCGAACTTCCTGCCGACCTGCTGCCGCAAGAGCATCACTCGGCCTTCGTCGATGCCCTGGGTCCGGCCCTTCTCCTCCCCGTCCTCGTACCAGAACGAGGCCCAGTGCCCGGTCGGCTTGATCATCTGCATTACCTCCCTCATGGTCCTGGCAACAGATACTGGAACTCCGGCTGTCCCGCAACCCATTCCGGGTCGGTCGTCGCCTTCAACTCTGCGAACGCCGTCGGTGTGGTCCACCGCCGCTTCCGGCTGTAGACCAGGAGGGGGAGAACGAGAGGGATCCTGTCACCTGCTCCCAGCCCGTTGGGCCGCGCCCACTCGCGCAGCGCCCTTGCCGTGTACTCGAACAGCCGGAGGGGCATGTCGTGGTCCACGGTGGACTGAAACTCGATCACGATCAGGAGCGCCGCTCCACTGCGCAGCCGGCACTCCCACAGCATGTCCCCGTACCGCGGCGCCTGCTCGGACGAGACATATTCCGCCGGAAGGCGGCTCAAGGACGCGAAATCCACAAGCCGGGCGCGTCGCGGCGCCAGTGCCCGCACCAGCCCCTCCACCGGCTCGGGCAGCGAGTACAATTCCTTGTAGATGGCGTCGTGCACGCGCGAGGCTCCGGCTCTGGACAGGGTCCTTGGTTGATCGGGTGCACCAAGGTGGATCCGAATCGTGGGCGCATCCATGGCTGGATGGGACCGATTGTCCGCGCAGTTGGCTCACATCTAGCATCGCTGGCTCATAAGACGCCACTCTAACGCCATGCAGATAGCCGAGTCAGCCACACTACGGCCACGCCACAGCCACTATCTTTAACGCTAGCGCATGTTTTCTGGACTCAAGGAGCGCTCTTATGCACTTGAGACGCGCATCGACCCGGGACTTCAAGTCCGAGTGCGTGAACGCACGCACGTCCCCCAGGCCCGCGATTTGCGCGGCGGCGATGCTGACTCTGGGCCTCGCAAGCGCCGGGTGCAATGACACCATGACGGAGCCGCTGTCCGAGACCGCCGCCGCGGCAAGGGATCGAGCCGCCATCGAGGCGCTCTTCAACGCCACCGAAGGCCCGAAGTGGGTGCAGCGGGACAACTGGCTGACCGATGCGCCGCTGAGCGACTGGCACGGCGTGGTCACAGACAGCGCCGGCCGGGTAGTGTGGCTGACGCTGCCCGGCAACCGTCTGGCGGGCACGCTTCCTCCCGAACTCGGGGACCTGACCGAACTGCAGCACCTCTGGCTTTCGGACAACGAACTCGGCGGACCGATTCCCACCCGGCTGGGAGACCTGGCGCAACTCGCCGGCCTGTACCTCCAGGAGAACCGCCTCACCGGGTTCATCCCGGAGAGTTTCCTGGAGCTCGAGCACCTGCGCGCATTCGATTTCGGCGGCAACCAGGGACTGTGCATCCCGGGGACCGCCGCATTCACGGAGTGGGCCGCGGGGGTTTCACAGGTGATCGGCCTGAACTGCGCGGGTGCGGACCGAATGGCCCTGGAAGTGCTGTTTGAAGCGACGGGTGGCAGCAGGTGGATCGATTCGGACGGGTGGCTCGGCGACGCGGTGCTGGACGAATGGTCCGGGGTGGAGATCGACTCGATCGGCCGGGTGTCGACCCTGAATCTCGGCGAAAACGGGCTTGCCGGAATGTTGCCGGAGGCGGTCGGCGAGCTATCCGCGCTCCAGAGACTCGATGTGGGCGGAAACAGGCTGACGGGCGAGCTTCCCAGGTCGCTGACGGAGCTGCCGCTCGAGGTGTTTCGATATGCGGATACCCAGCTTTGCGTGCCCCACGATGCGGAGTTCCAGGAATGGCTGCAGACCGTGGACCAGCACGATGGGACGGAAACGAATTGCACTCCCGAGGCGGAACGGGAAGCCCTGATCGCCCTTTACACCAGCACCAACGGCCCCAACTGGACCCGCAACGACAACTGGATGACGAACGCGCCGATCGGTGAATGGATGGGCGTTACCACGGATCGCAGCGGCCACGTCACGCATCTGTCGCTCGCATACAACGCGGTCCAGGGCGCCATCCCGGCGGCGCTGGGCGACCTGCCCCACCTGAGGGTGCTGGAACTCAGCGGCAACTATGGTCTCACCGGACCGATTCCCCCGGAATTCTTCGGTCTTTCCGAGTTGCAGGAACTGTACATGTTCAGAGTCGGGCTCGCCGGTGGCCTGCCCCCGGAGATCGGAAGGCTGACGGGACTCACGAGCCTGTTGCTCAGGTACAGCGGCCTTGCGGGCCCCTTGCCCGCGGAACTCGGTCGCCTCGTCAATCTCGAGTACCTCGACATTGCCGACAACGACCTGAGCGGCCCGATCCCCGGGGCGCTCGGCTCCCTGTCCAACCTTGCCCTCCTGCGTCTGCAGAACAACGAACTGACCGGTGACATCCCGGTCGAACTGGGGAATCTCGCCAGCCTCGAGTACCTGTACATGGAGGGCAATCAGTTGACCGGACACATCCCGCGCGAGTTGGGCAATCTGGTCAATCTCAAGGTTCTGTGGCTCAGCAGAAATGCTCTGACGGGAACCATTCCGCCCGCCATGGGAAGCATGCGCAGCCTGGAACGGGTGTTCATATACGGCAACGATCTGGAGGGCCCACTCCCACCGGAGCTGGCGGGTTTGACCGCGCTGAAAGACCTCTGGCTGGGCAGCAATGCCGGCCTCTCGGGTCCCATTCCAACGAGCCTGAAGGCGCTGGCGGAACTCGAGGAGTTCAAGGCGGGAGGCACGGATCTTTGCGCACCGGCCGATCCGGAGCTGATGGCGTGGTTGAACGGGGTCGAGTTCCAGCGCGTTGCGCGTTGCGACAGTGGCGGTGCGGCGGTCTATCTGACCCAGACAATCCAGTCGCGGGCGTTCCCGGTGCCCCTGATCGCGGGCCGCCCGGCCCTGTTGCGGGTGTTCGTCTCCTCGCCCCAGGCAAACGGGCAGCGGATTCCCCCGGTGCGCGCCACCTTCTACCGGGGAGGCACCGAACTGCACATGGTGGAGATCCCGGGTGGGCAGGGGCCGATTCCAACCGAAATCGACGAAAGCGCGCTGTCCCGGTCGGCGAACGCAGAGATCCCGGGCCACGTGATCAGGGACGGCTTGGAGATGGTGGTCGAAGTCGACCCGGCTGGCACCCTCGATGCCGGCCTCGGGGTCGTGGACAGGATTCCGGAGACCGGCCGGATGGCCGTGGACGTCCGCGAGATGCCCGACTTCCATCTGACGGTGGTCCCGTTCCTGTACGACGCGAGACCCGATTCGGCGATTCTGGATATCACGGCCGACATGGCGAACGATCCGGAGGGCAGCGAGATGCTTTCCAGCACGCGGAGCCTGCTCCCGGTCGGAGACCTCGACGTTCGGCGGCACGATCCCGTCGTCACCTCGACCACCAACGGCATAGCCGTGCTCCGCGAGGTCGGAGCGATAAGGCATATGGAGGGTGGATCGGGCTACTGGATGGGAATGCTCTCACCGATTCCGAGGGGCCTTCTCGGGGTGGCGGCCGGGATCCGCTCGTGGGCGAGCTTCTCGACGCCGGCTCCATTCACCGTTGCCCACGAGCTCGGACACAACATGGGCCTGTACCATGCGCCCTGCGGGGGTGCGGGAGGACCGGACCCGCTCTTCCCCGACCGCAACGGCCGGATCGGGTCGTGGGGCTATGATGTGGCGAAGGATAGGCTGATTACGCCGTACGCTCCGGACATCATGTCATATTGCCGCGGCGGCTGGATCAGCGACTACCACTTCTCGAACGCCCTTCGCCACCGGCTGGACGCCGAACCGGGGGCCGCCACCAGCACGGCGCCGACCCGAACGGTCCTGGTCTGGGGTGGGCTGGACTCCGCCGGTGACCCGTTCCTGGATCCGGCCTTCGTCGTTGACGCGGCGCCATCGTTGCCACCCCCGGGCAGCGAGTTCCGGCTCAGCGGCAGGACCGCCGATGGCGGCTCGGCGTTCTCGCTCACCTTCGACATGCCCGAGATCCTCGACCTGGATGACGGACGATCGAGCTTCGTCGTCACCGTGCCGGTAACGTGGACGGGTACGCTGGCCAGCATCTCGCTGGTCGGAGACGGCGGATCGGCCGTGCTCGACCGGACGACCGACTCGCCCATGACCATTCTGCGGGACCCGGTCACCGGCCAGGTCAGGGCATTCCTGCGAGGGCCGCAGGCGGCCGCGATGGCGCTGGACGGCGGTGAGCCGGGCACGGAGGTGCTGTTCAGCCGAGGTATTCCCGACGAGGTGGATCAGAGGCGCTGAATCGACGGGCGGGGCCGTTTGCCGTTCATGGATTCATTGAATCAGGGGAGCGCAAGGGGCCCGTACCCGGCACGGCATCCATCGGCCCGGTCAAGGCGTGCGACCCCGCGTAACGCCCTTCGCATCTTGCGGATGCGATCCAAGCGTTCAGGCATTGCCATGAGAAAAGCCCGTACATTCTGCACATTCTCCGTTCGTGCCTGCGTTCCCGGCGGCACTTTGCATTCGAAGCCACGATGTCGGCACTTGCGACATCAGGAGCCAGACAAAAGTGACGCGGGACCCGACACGGCCGGGTCTGATGCGGACAGCTGAGAGGGAAGGGGGCCGCCCACGAGTGCCAGCGCGAGCGCGACCGCGCCGCAGATGAGGGTTCGTCTCATTTGCATTGTCATCCTCGGTTCCTTTCGGGAGGTTGAGGCTTTCCAGCGTGATCTCGGCCCTTAAAGCTAGGATACCCAACGTGGCCGGGACGTGGCCAAACACGAGGTTGGACGTGGCGATCACATGGCGTGTTCGCGTCGGTGAGGGGACCGCCGCGCGATCTCAAAGGCCCCACGCGGTCGAGAAGCCTGTCCCCGTTACCTCACCGCGGACGGCAACCTCCCGACAACGATCGTCGGCACGTCCAGTTCGTCCAACTCGACCCAGGCGGCCAGGCCATCGGGGCCGAAGGCGTTCGGCATGGGCGGATCGCCCGGCGGCAGCGTGCCGACGTAGCGCCCGTCGGGATCCCAGACGTCGATCACGCCGACCGCTCCTTGCCAGGGATCGCCTTCGCGCCGGCGCCGTACCCAAAGCCCGCCCTCCCATGTGGCCCTGAGGGAGCTGACGACGGGTATCTCGTGGTTGAACTGCATGCCCTCGATGTCGGCGCGCATCTGCGCGACCATCTGCGCCATGTACTCCGGCGGCGCCTGGTCCGGCCCCTGCGGGTTGGCGGGGTCACCGTAGAGGCGCTCGAAGGTCGCCATCGCCGAATCCCGCACGGTCGTCTCGACCTCGGTGGTCACCGGCTCGGGACTGATGGGTCTCGAGATGGTGCCGATGGGTGCACCGTCGCCCGCAACGAGCTTGATCGAATAGCCGGCGGAATCGGAATAGGCCACCCGCCCGTCGGGCAGCACGGCGAAGAGCAGGGCGGGGTCGAACCTTCTCGGCTCGTCCGTCGCACCGGACGCCTCCTCACCGGGCGCCGGTGCCCGTACCTCGCCCGCCTGGACGATGGGCTCGGCGGTCGTGCCCGTCGATCCCAGGGTCAACCGCTCCAGGCCGCGCGGGCCGATGGTCGGGTTGGGCGATTCGATCCGTCGGAACATCTCCTGAACGACGTTGCTCATGCCGCGCGCCACCAGCGCGAGGGCATCTGGATGCGGCCTGGCGCCGTTCCGGAACGCCATCGTTCCATAGTCCGCCACATTGCCCGCCGACATGTTCACCTGACGGTCGAAGGAGCCATCAGGGGAGAACACCACATAGGTGCCGTTTCCGCGGTCGGCCACGGCCACCGTGCCGTCCCTCCAGACGTAGATGTCGTCGGGGCTGCTGAACTCCCCGGGGCCCTCGCCTCTCCGTCCCAGCGTGCGGACGAGTCCGCCATCGCGGTCCAGAACGGCAACGACCGGGACATCGGGGTTCAGGACGAACAGGTTGCCGCCGCCGTCGAATCCCATGCTCGGAGGCGTCCCGAATTGCGCCCAATCCGGCGGGTCGAGGTCTCCAACCCTGAACACCTCGACGAACTCTGCGGTCAGCGGACGATCAGTGTCCAGGGTGTCGTTCGGCACGTCGGAGCAGGCGCCCGCCGCAATGGCCAGCGCGAGGGTCCAAAGGGTCGGGCGTCCGCTCACTGGGTTATCCATACCTGTATAAACAGTCCCAGACCCGAAAACGTTGCACTCTCGGGGCGGACGTGACGCTTGGCGCGGGACAGACTACTCCACCCGTACCCCGTCGCCCACCCGCGCGAGAAGCTCGTCGACATCGCTCTTCGGTTCGTGCCTCTACTCTTACTGACAGCCCCAGACCCGAAAACGTGCAATCTGGAGTCGGCGGAACGCTTCGCCGGCGTGTTCCATGGATCCTCCGAGTGAAGGAGGTCTGCTGCGCAAGCCTCGGCGCTCGGCGCTGGCTACTGGACGTAGAGCCTGTCGATGATCTGTGTGGCGGTCGCCCTTCGCGTCCGCGACCGCGAATGGACATCGGCTCGGGTCGAGCGGCTATCCGTGGCCGTGCGCTGAACGAAGCAGGCCTCGTCTAGTCCGACGCAATCCAGCGGCTTTACCAGCTACGTGTCCGCCTCCGGCTCCGGATCCTCCATGAGCCATCGCAGTATGCGCTCCGTAATCTCGTCCGCGACCTCCAGGGGGCTGGTTAGCGGCAACCCCGTGTCCCGGCTCGCGTCCATCGCCTTGCCGAAATCCTCGACGCGCCAGAACACCAGCATCGGTTCGCCGGCCACCATCGCGATCGATACGCCCTTCACCATTGCGTCGCTCTCCGTGGGCTCCTTGTCTGCAAACGTTCCCCGTCCCAGTTAAGGAACCCGCGACGCCGCCGAAGCGTGCAAACGGACCCGCCGCCGACCGCCTGGCTGCGCAACAGCTTTCCGCACATGACGCGGCCCGAGGTCGAGGATCTGCTGACGTGCACGGACATGGTGATCATTCCGGTGGGGGCGCGACGAGGAGTGCCATTCCCAGAGGCAGCGAATCGGGTCGGCGATCGCTCTTGCGCGAACTTCATAGGTCGCCATACTGTTGCGTCCCAATGCAAGATATCGCGAATCACTCATGTAAACATGATATTCGTGACGTAACGAACGCCTAATCTTCCAAAATGGGGCCGCATCTCTCAAGGCGTCCGACCTCACTGAGGACGCGACCGAAAGATGCTCAGGAACATCGCGAAGACCCTCGGCCTGGCGGTTTTCGCCGGCATCCCGGTCTTCGCCGCGTGCGACGACAGCAGCACCGCACCCCCCTCGGCCGGCTCGATCACCGGCGATTCCTGGAGCTGAGTCGGCCCTGGCTTTCTCGCAACCCATACCGTGTTGGCTGTCGGCCTCAACTCCTCGAGCGCCGTGGGTGTGGTCCACCCCGTGCAGCTCATGGTTCAGTTTATTGTCTAAACTGAACCATGAGCGTGACGCGCCTGCGCGGGTTGCCTTCCGCTATGGGCCAGGACGGGAAGAACGAGCGGGATCCTGTCCCCCGGGGACTGATTGACCACACCGCAGTGCGGCGCCACGCGCGTTAGGTTGGCAGGGAAGTCACCCCCAGCCTCCACCCGCACCGCAAGGATGCCGCCATGCTTCGCTTTGCCACTGCCGCCGTGATGGCCACCGCCGCCCTCATCCCCTCCTCAACCTCCGCTCAGGGAGGAGACGCGGCCACGGCCACGGAACCCCCGCCGATCGCCAAGGTGCGCAACTATCTGCCGCACATGACGCGGCCCGAGGTCGAGGATCTGCTGACGCGCACCGACATGGTGATCATTCCGGTGGGGGCGCTCGAGCAGCATGGGACGCATCTGCCGATCGGGACCGACCATCTGAACGGCGTGGAGCGCGCGAAGCGGGTCGCGTACCGGACCGACGTGCTCGTGGCGCCGATCCTGCTGCCCGGGCAATCGCCGTACCACATGGGGTTCGCGGGGACGGTCACGCTGCCCTCGACGCTCGTTCAGGAGGTGTACGTCGAGGCCGCGAAGAGCCTGATCCGGCACGGCTTCAAGCGCTTCCTGATCCTGAACGCGCACGGGGGGAATCGCGCGATCACGACGTTCATCGTGGACCGGATCAACCAGGAGACGGCGGGGATCGCGGTGGACCTGGGGGCGGTCGCGGGACCGCTGACGGAGCGGGGGCCGGGCGCGGATGCGGGCGCGGGTGCGGGCGCGGGCGCGGACACGGGCGAGCAGACGGCGCCCGTCCTCGACCGGCACGGCGGCACGGGCGAGACCTCGAATTCGCTGTACCTGATTCCCGAGCTGGTGGACCTGGACGCGGCCTACCCGGCCGAGCTCACCATGCCCGCGCACCTGGAGGCGATGGTGCCCGAGGTGCTGGCGGGCGATCCCACGGCGCTGTCGGTGTTCCTCGCCGAGGGGCTGAAGGACGAATCGACGGGGAAGGGCACGTCGTCGGCCGAGTTGTCGAGTACGGGCGTGTGGGGTGTGCGGGATCCGTCCGAGGGGACGGCCGAGCGCGGGAGGGTGACGACGGAGCGGTTCGTGGACGCGGCGGTGCGGTTCATTGAGCGGTGGAATGCGCTGCGGCCGCCGGGGACGGGGTGAGGGTAGGACGCGGGCTGGCGCCAGCACGGGGGGTGCCGAGTGCCGGACGACGAAACGTTCGGTCACGCTTGTCGGCTGTTCTCCTGACACGATAATATCATGCACACGGGTCGATTATCATGAAATAATCACGATATGGGGCATGGATGCGGCGCAGGCACAGTCGCTGGAATTGCTGCAACGAGCGGCCGGGGCGGACCTGGGCAAGCCTCGCGATCCCGGCCATGGCCGTCGGCGGCATCGCCATGCTGGTTCTGTCCTGCGGGGATGGCGCTGTCGAGCCCGCTCCTCCTCCTCCGGCTCCCGTTGCCACCACGGTGGTGGTCAGCCCGAGTTCGAGCGCGATGTCCGCCCTTGGAGAAACGACACGATTCACCGCCGAGGTACGCGACCAGTTTGGGCAGGTGATGGCGGGGGCTGCGGTGGCGTGGGTGAGCAGCGACGTGTCGGTCGCGCCGGTAGACGCGTCGGGGCTGGTCAGGGCGGCGGCGAACGGAAGCGCGACGATCACGGCGTCAGCGGGCCAGGTGTCGGGTACGGCCGCGGTGACGGTGGCCCAGGTCGTGAGTGCGGTCGCCGTCTCGCCGGCTGCGGACACCCTGGTGGCGTTCGGCGATACGGTGCGACTCATTGCCGAGGCGACCGACGCCAACGGTCACGGCGTGGCGGTGGTGACCGGGTTCGTGTGGTCTTCGAGTGACACGCTGGTGGTCCGGGCGGATGACTCCGGGCTGGTCGAGTCCGTTGCCCAGGGCACGGCCGCGGTGACGGCCACCGCGTCGGGAGTGACAGGCCGGGCCGAGTTGACCGTGGTCCCGCCGTTGCCCACGGCCGTGGCGGTGAGCCCCGACACGGTGCGTTTCACCGCGCTTGGGCAGACGTTGCAGCTGGTGGCGCAAGTGCGGGAACAGGCCGGACGGGTGATGGCCGAGGCCCGAGTATCCTGGTCGAGCGGCGACACGCTCGTCGCGGTGGTGGATTCGGCGGGACTTGTGACGGCAGGGGGCGCAGGGGTCACAACGGTTACCGCGGCTGCGGGCGAAGTGTCGGCCCAGGCGGTGGTGACGGTGGTGCAATCGGCGGGTTCTGTAGTGGTCTCGCCAGCCGAGGCCACGCTCGCACCGGGGGACACGCTGCGGCTGGTGGCCGAAGTGTTCGACGAGAACGGCCACCGTGTAAGCGGCGTGGCCGTAGCGTGGTCGTCGAGCGATGTCGGGATCGCCCGGGTCGACGAAGCCGGCCTGGTCGAGGGGGTGACCGAAGGGATGGCCAGAATCACAGCGAGGGCGGGAGATGCCTCGGGCGTCGCCGGGATCACCGTGGAGAACCTGGACCGTGCGGCGCTGGTGGCCCTCTACGAGGCAACCGATGGCCCGAACTGGGTCAACAGCGAGAACTGGCTGACCGATGCGCCGCTGGGCGATTGGTATGGGGTGGACACCGATGCCTCCGGCCGCGTCACAGGTCTTGATCTACGAGGCCGATGGGACCAGGAAGAGCAAAGATGGATCCCGCATGGCTTGAGCGGCCCGGTCCCGCCCGCGTTCGCAACCCTCACCAGTCTGCGCAGGCTGGACTTCTACGCCAACGGTCTGACGGGTTCGATCCCGTCGGAACTCGGCGACCTCACGAACCTGGAATTCCTCTCCTTCGGCGACAACAAGCTTACAGGTCCCATTCCATCGGAACTTGGCGACCTCGCGAAGCTGAAGCACCTCAGCCTCTTCGGGAACAACCTTTCCGGCATCATCCCGCCCCAACTCGGGAACCTGAGCCAGCTGACCGAACTCTACCTCAATTGGAGCGGACTGACCGGCCCAATACCGGCCGAACTCGGAAACCTCACCAACCTGGTGTCGTTGTTTCTCGGCGGCAACTCACTCACCGGACCAATACCACAGACCTTTCTACGCCTCGTCAGGCTTCGCCGCTTCGACATCAGGCGCAGCGAGAACGTATGCGTGCCCGGCAGCTCCGCTTTCGTGGCCTGGATGCGGGGAATCGAACGCCTTTATCGGGACTTGGACAGCGTCCTCTGCAACGCGGCCGACGTGGCTGTGCTGAAGTCGCTGTACGAACTCGCAAGCGGCCCGGCGTGGACCGAATCCGCAGGGTGGCTGGGCGATGGCGGTGTGGAGGAGTGGCACGGTGTCAGCGCCGATTCGCTCGGCAAGGTGACGGAGCTCGATTTGACCGGCAACGGATTGGCCGGAACGCTCCCGTTTAGCATGGGCGACCTGAGCCGCATGACCGAACTGAGGATCGGCGGAAACGCGGAACTCTCCGGTCGCCTCCCGTCCTCGCTGGCCCGTCTCTCCCTCCGCGTGCTGCACTACGCCGGGACGGGTCTTTGTGCCCCCGGTGATACTTCTTTCCAGGCGTGGCTGAAAGCCATTGGCTCTCACGCTGGCACTGGCGAGTGCGGGCCGCTGTCGGATCGCGACATCCTGGAGGTGTTCTATCACTCAACCGGCGGACCGGATTGGACGAACAACGAGAACTGGCTGACCGATGCGCCGCTGGGGGAATGGCACGGGGTTGGAGTGGACGGTCAACAAGAGGTCTCCCGCCTGGAGATGATCGAGAACAACCTGAAGGGGACCATCCCCGCGGAACTCGGCGACCTGTCGAGCCTGGTCTACCTGCAACTACGGGGCAACAGCGAGCTGACGGGGAGCATCCCTCCACAGCTCGGCGATTTGAGCAACCTCGAGTACCTGGATCTGTTACTCAACTCGCTCACGGGTACGATTCCCCCGGCACTTGGCGACCTGGCAGACCTGGAGGTACTGCGGCTCGGCAACAATGCTCTCACGGGGCCGATCCCCGCGGAATTGGGGAACCTGGCTCACCTGGATAACCTCAACCTTCAGAGCAACAGCCTGACCGGAGCGATACCTCCCGAACTGGGAAACCTCTCCCGTCTGACCCGGATGTGGGCGCATGGCGCGGGCGATCTGTCGGGTGGTATCCCGCCTGAGATCGGAGCGCTTGGGAGCCTGGAGCTGTTGTCACTCGGAGGAAACAACCTGGGCGGTCCCATCCCGCCGGCGTTGGGCGAGCTTGCCAACCTGGAGCGGTTGTTTCTCGGGGAGAACAACCTGGGCGGTCCCATCCCACCGGCGTTGGGCAAGCTTGCCAATATCGAGATGATGTGGCTTCACGACAATGAGATAAGTGGCCAGGTGCCCGGAGCGCTTGGCAGCCTGACCACTCTGGAAGAGCTGCTTCTCGCGAACAACGACCTGCGGGGTCCGCTGCCTGCTGAATTCAGTGGCATGTCCAGCCTGAAGCAACTGGCGCTCACCAACAACGCCGGCATGGCAGGGCCCATTCCATCGCGGATAACCCAGCTCCGCCGGCTCGAGGGCCTCCTGGCCGGGGGCACGGATCTCTGTGTGCCTGCCAACCCCGATGTCCAGACCTGGCTTGCGGGAGTACACAAACGCAGGATCAAGCCGTGCATCGCGAGAGAACCGACCATGGCGTACCTGACCCAGGCGGTGCAGTCGCGGGAGTTTCCGGTTCCCCTGGTGGCGGGCGAGAGGGCGTTGCTGAGGGTGTTCCCGACGGCCCGCAAGGCGACCAGTGCGGGCATTCCGGCGGTGCGGGCCCGATTCTTCGTCGGCGGTCGGGAGACGCACGTGGAATACATCCCCGGCAGGTCAGCGCCGATCCCGGTGGAGGTGGACGAGAGCAGTCTGTCGAAGTCGGCGAACGCCGGGATTCCGGGGGAAGTGATCCAGCCGGGGCTTGAGATGGTGATCGAAGTCGACCCGGAAGGGACGCTGGACGACGAGCTGGGCATCGCGAGGCGGATTCCGGCGACGGGACGGCTGTCGGTGGACGTCCGTACCATGCCCCTGTTCGACCTGACCCTGATCCCGTTCATCTGGAGCCAGACCCATGACTCTTCGATCGTCAGCCTGATCGACGCGATGGCGGCAGATCCCCTGAACCACGAGATGCTGGAAGAGACGCGGATTCTGCTTCCCGTAGGCGCTCTGGATGTGACGGCGCACGATCCCGTCTTGAGTTCGAGCAACAGCGCGTACGACCTGCGTCGCAACGCCCAGGCCATTCGCGCCATGGAGGGCCTCAGGACGGGTCACCACATGGGCATGATGGCACCGCCGGTCACGGGCGCTGCGGGCATCGCGTACATCGGCGAACGGGTGAGCTTCTCGATTCCGCGTCCAACCACAATCGCCCACGAACTCGGTCACAACATGAGTCTCTTACACGCACCGTGCGGCGGAGCCCGCGGCCCCGATCCTTCGTATCCGTATCCGGACGGCTCCACGGGCGCCTGGGGTTACGATTTCCGCGACGGTGGAGGACTCGTCCACCCGAGTGAAGGACGTGACCTGATGTCCTATTGCTACCCGCGGTGGATCAGCGACTTCTCGTTCACGAACGCACTCCGCTATCGGTTGTTCGACGAGGGTCCACAAGCTCGTCTCGCCGCTACAACTTCCACCACGCGGTCGCTGCTGATCTGGGGTGGCATAGGCGCCGACAGCGTGCCCTACCTGGAACCGGCTTTCGTCCTGGAGGCCCCTTCGGCGCATCCCGAGTCCACGGGCGAGCATCGGATCGCGGGACGCGCGAGGGATGGTTCCCGGCTCTTCTCGTTCAGCTTCGCCATGCACCGAGACGCCGACGGCGACGGGAGTTCGTCCTTTGCCTTCGTGCTGCCGGTACGATCCGCATGGGAAGGCAACCTGGCGAGCATCACGCTCACCGGCCCTGGTGGTTCAGCAACCCTCGACGCGGACAGCAACGAGCCGATGGTCATCCTCCGCAGTCCCCGCAATGGACAAGTGCGCGCCATTCTGCGGGATCCTGCGTTCGCAGCGCGGACGGGGGCGGAAGCGGTGGGGCAGGCTACCGGGTCGGGGCTGGAGATGCTGTTCAGCCGGGGGATACCCGGTGCAGACGCCTGGAGGCGGTAAGCCGACGATCATCGGGTTACGTTGGTGCTACGGACTCGCCCCGGTCACCCGAAGCTCGGCCACCTCCTCGCGCAGCAGTCCGATGTCTTCGCGCAGTTCCGAATGGACGCTGGCGATGTCGGCCCTGAGCTCCGAGCGGGCGCTGGCGATTTCGGCCTTGAGTTCCGACCGCACGCTCCGGAGGTCCGCCTTGATCTCCAGTCGGACGCCGGCGATGTCCGTCCTGAGTTCCCTGTGATCCGCCCTCATCTCCGCCCGCAACTGATCCTCGGTGTCTTCGATCTGACTACGGATGGATGAGGCGACGCTCACCGCCGCGACCACGATCGCCAGGACAAGCGAGACCAGTCCCACAACCAGATGCCCGAGATTCAGGGTGAGCGAGATTACCCTGGTATCGGATGCTTCGGTCATGGTTCAGCTCGCTCCACGCTCTGCGTGAGCCAAACCATCCTCGGGTCGCCCGGTCAGGCTGATGATTGTGGTGTCCATTGGCTTAGCTACCCCGCCCCGGCGGACGCTCTCGGTGGTCATTCTCGTGTGTTCCCCTTCGGCTACGAACATGATGACATCGCTGCCATGTGGCAAGTGCCGGGAAGCTTAAGTCGGAATGAGGGGCGGTTCCATGGCTGGATGGGACTCTGATTCTGCGCTGGAGGGGGCTGCGAAGATCATAATGTCAAGAGAACATTACAAAATGTAATGTGTACACGTCATTGTGTTGTCGGATCCGGAAGTAGCCCGCCTCAGAACCCCGTCGCAACCCCTGCAAAGAAGTTCAGCACCCTGTGCCTGGCCGTCTCGCTGGCATACTTGTCGATGTCCTGGATCCCGTAGCTGTACAGGGCTCCGACATTGATGCGGGTTGTGCCCGAGCCCATCTCGATGCCGATGCCGCCGGTGAGCCCGAAGTCGACGGGCTGCGTGTCCAGGTTCGCGTTGGCGCACGCGTCACTGGTGGTGAAGCGGCCTATCGCGGCGGTCGTGTCGAGGGTGACGCTGCAGTCCAGCTCCAGCGACGCGTAGGGGCCGATCAGGGCGTAGAACGGAAGCTGCGGGAGATTGCCGATCTGCGGCGGCGAGATGCGGGCCAGCGCGCTGACGTCGAGGCCCTGGAAGGCGACGTCGATGTTGGCGGTCGCGCCATCGGGGCCGATCTGCGAGACCCGCGTGCCCTTCTGCGAGTAGTGCGCGCCGATCTGCACGTCGAACATGCCGTCCAAGAACGGGAGCGGAAACGCGACCGCGCCCCCGCCCGATATGCCGTTGAGGTAGGAAGCGTCGGGGACGACCGGTCCGCCGCTGGTGAAGGACATGGTCGACGCGTTCATGCCGATCAGCGGGAACAGTACCGTGAACCGGTCCTCGGATTCGACGGGGTCGGCGACATCGGCGGGCGGGGAG
>JAODVQ020101481.1:0-16858 GCA_025400075.2 Phenganax stokvisi
TAACCTGATCGGCTCTGAACTATCGGGAACGAACACTTCTTCCTCTCGCTTGGCAATAGAAGCAAGGGGTATGTCTAACATTCCCAAGTGCAGCATGGTCTCTAACGCCGCACTTAGCTGTCCCTTGCCTCCGTCGATCAACACCAGATCGGGTATTTCGCCGAAACTGTCATTCTTACCCGATTGTGTTTCTGGATTTTTTGATTCGGCTACGTCTATGGCTTGCTTGAGCCGTTTGAATCGTCTTGTCAAGACTTCGCGCATAGATGCGAAGTCGTCGTTGCCTTCAACACTCTTTATCTGGAAACGGCGGTACTGCGAGGCGTCAGGCGAGCCATCTACGAACACTGACATGGATCCGACGGACGATGTACCTTGGATGTGCGAGATGTCGAAACACTCGATGCGCCTAGGAGGATTGGGCAGACTGAGAGCTTCTTGAAGATCGGATACAGCCTTTGCCATGAAATCCGAATTGGACTGCCATTTGATCTTTAGCTGCTCCAGGCCTTGATCGGCATTCGCCATCGCCATCTCCACCAGTTTGCGCTTCGCGCCGCGCTGCGGCACTGCGAACGTCACTCGTGAGCCGCGCTTTTCAGAAAGAATCCCTTGTAGAACCGTTGCGTCCTGCACCTCAGCGTTGGTGAGGATGCGCTTTGGCACATGAGGGTTAGAAGCTACATAGAACTGCTGGACGAACTTTCCCAAGACGTGAGATTCTGGATCATCCCAAGTCGCTTCCATGATGAAGTTGTCGCGCCCCACCATATTTCCCTGACGCACGAAGAACACGTCTATCCAACTCTCGTTGTGCCCACGTGCAACCGCGATGACATCGAAATCCTCGTTGCCGATTCCCACCACCTTTTGATCCTCATAGACTATCTTCAAGGCGTTCAACCTGTCTCTCAATGCCGCTGCGCGTTCGAACTCCAAGCTGTCTGCAGCTTCTTTCATGGAGTTCTGCAGCTCTTCAACCACCCCGTTGGTGTTGCCATCCAGAAATGAGACCACCTGTCGTATCACAGCGTTGTATTCGCTACTGTCCGCCAAGCCGGTGCAGGGCGCAACGCATCGCTTTATGTAGTACTCGAGACAGGGCCTTTCGTCATCTCCGGTGATTGTTTTGGTGCAGGTTCTATAGGGAAACAGTTTTTTAAGCAGATCGAGCGTCTTGCGCACTGACAATGCGGATGCGTAGGGGCCGAAGTAACGCGCCTTGTCGTTCTTGGACTGGCGCCGTGTGAAGTAGATCCTTGGGAAATCGTCTTCTAGATCCACTTTGATGTATGGGTAGCTCTTGTCATCCTTCAAACGTGCGTTGAACCGAGGCTGATGCTCTTTTATGAGCGAATTCTCTAGAAGCAACGCTTCCCGCTCTGACTCGGCTACTATGTATTCGAAGTCGTGAACGCGTCGCACCAATTCTTTGGTTTTTCCCGAAAGTTTGCTTTGCGAACCAAAGTAAGACCGAAGTCGGTTGCGCAGACTAACGGATTTCCCCACATACAGCACTCGCCCGCTCTTGCCGCGCATTATGTATACGCCAGGCGTTCTGGGCACCGCTGCCAAACGACCTGCAAACCTGTCTTGAATAGGCGATTCGATTCCAGTAGTCATGCCTGAATCATAGCCAAACAACGCCAATCACGGCGAGTAGGCAAATGTAGCACTGGTTGGTTCTAAGTCGCTGAGGCGTACTCAGAGCACTTTGTCATATCGAGTTAAAGGTTACGCTCAACACGATAAGCACTGCAACGACTCCACCGGCAAGCACTCCCATCTTGCGAATCTCACGTGGGAAAGTCCGTGCGTAAACTTCGGACCTCGTCCTTCTGCGTTGCCGAGATTCAGATCTGGACTTAGTTCCAAAAGAGGCTGTTGAGATCGCTGCTGAGGGAGTTGACTCTGGGTCTTCTACTGTCTCATCAGGAGTGAGTTGATCTTGGGATTTTTGTGTCGGTTGTTCTGACTGAACATAAACGTTCGGTCTGCGGCTGCGTTTTGGTCTTCTATTCGGTCTTCTGGGCATTTGAGTTCATCTGTTCGTTGATAGAGGGAATTAACCGTAGGATGAAGATTCTAAGCGATGGACTGTTTCAATCCGTGTCTGTCCATGGCGCGTGCCGCATCGACGGTTAACTTGACTGCAAAATCGATGGCCACGTCCGATGTGTTCCACATGAAGTGGTATAGGAACGGATCTATGGGACTGCTGTCAAATGCCGTGCTGAAGTATCTGTGCTGGGCGCGGTCGGAATGTTCTATGAACTCGCGCGCTTCTTCATCAGAGATGTTTTCACGATCTGCTACTCGTCTAACTCGATCCTCGATCCGCGCCACGACACCCACTCGCAACACTTTAGGATTGTCGCGGAGTATCGCGGCTCCGCCTCTACTCAAGATGACGATGTCATCTTGTTGGGCGATGTCTGTGATTACCTCGCGAGTGGTATCAATAAATCGCTGGTCATCAATCTCTTCAGCTGTGGTGTGCGGAGCCTCTTCGTACTCCGAATATTGGCGTGAGATAAGGTCCTCTACGCCAGGTCCGAAGTAAGGGTCTCCACCCATGCCGGCAACTGCCGAACGTTCCAACACTCTCTGAACTCGCATCGCTAGACGGTCTACGAGCGACGGTACTCTGCGCTCCTGATCTACTAGCGCACGCATGGTGGCGTTGACTTTTTTTGCTATCTCTGCCAGCAAAAGCCTGTCGACGAAGTCAATGCCCAACTCGCGTGCTAACAAACGCCCGAAGTCAGGAGCTCCGGCGCCTACTCGGCCCTCTACTGTGATTATTGGCATCTCGACCTCCTGAGCAGATGAAGCTGCCTAGAATAGAGCTAGTACTTAGTCGGCTTTGGAACAAGATCGATACTCTATTATCGCCGGAAACTAACATCCAGAGCTAAAACTGCCAATCCAAGGCATGTACCATCATTCTGGATGGAAGCGGTGTTCTAGAAATGAATGTCCGATTATAGGGAAACTCGTAGGTTCATGCTCCCAGAAAACATAATATCGCAGAGATGGCGCGCGCGCTCTGAGACAAATTTCATCCCAGAGAATCGGCCCGTCATGGGTTATGACGGAGTAGTGGCATCGACTCACGCCATAGGATCGGCTGCTGGCGCTGAGATGCTCGCCGCTGGTGGAAACGCAATCGACGCGGCGGTAGCTACGCTATTCGCGTTGTCGGTAGTCGAGCCTATGAAGATGGGGATATTCGGAGCTGGTTTCATCAACCTGCGTCTCGAAGACGGCTCTCGACTCACTATCGATAACTACTCGCAAGCGCCGGGCGAGGCTACATCTGAGATGTTTCAACCCGTTTCGGACGAATGGCCCAACTATATGAGAGCTCGAGGCGACCTCAATCGTACGGGGGTGCTTGCGTCAGGCGTGCCCGGCTCTCTGAAGGCATGGTGCGAAATCCTCGAAGAATTCGGCAGTATGGAACTCGGGGATGTTATGCAGCCGGCGATTCGACACGCAGATCACGGCTTCAGGGCAAGCCAGTACTACTGCGACCGTGTAGCGGAATCGGCAGACATGCTCTCTCGTTTCTCCGAATCGAGGCGCATATTCATGCCCGAGGGCAAGGCGCCGGAGGTGGGCGATCTAGTTGTTCAGCACGACCTGGCAGCCACATTGAAACGCATCGCTGTCGAAGGCTCAGACTATCTCTACAAAGGCGAACTTGGAGACGCCATAGTCAGCTACTCGCGAAGCAAAGGTGGAATTCTTTCCAAAGACGATCTGTTGTTTTACCGCACAAGGCGCTCGCAGCCGGTCATTGGAAGCTACCGCGGGTATGAAATAGCCGGCCCTGCGCCGCCGTCCGCGGGGGGAGTTCATGTCATTGAGCTGCTGAAAGTCTTGGAGAGGGAAAATATCCGCGATATTGGTTTCGGGCAGCCCAGCGTCTTGCATCTGTTGGCAGAGGCTATGCAGCTGGTGTTTGATAGCCGCAACCGCTATCTAGGCGACCCTGAGTTCAGGGAAATTCCCATCGACAGGCTGACATCTGAATTTCATGCCGAAGAATTGCACGGGCAGATCCTGCCCGACGCTGCGATGAGGCCATTGCGAGCTCCTGTGTTCTCGGAATCCGGTAGCACATCTCAAGTGACTACAGCCGATCGGTGGGGCAACGTAGTTTCTGCTACGCAGACAGTTAATCTGATATTCGGTTCAAAGGTGGTAGCGCCTGGCACGGGAGTATTACTCGATAACACGATGGCGAATTTCGATCCGCATCCCTACATGGCTAACTCGGTGGAACCATTCAAGCGAGTCGCCAGCAGTATGGCTCCGATAATCGTTTCCAAAAACGGTGCTCCGAAGTTCGCTTTGGGTTTGCCTGGCGGATTGCGAATCTGGCCCTCGGCTGTTCAGGCGATTATCAACGTTATCGACCATGGCATGACTCCGCAGGAAGCTGTTGAAGCCCCCAGAATTTGGACTCAGGGGCAAGAGGTGGAAATTGAGAATGGATTTGATGCTTCAACTGCGAAAGCTCTACGTTCGCTCGGACACGACGTAGTAGAAGTGAACAACATCGCAGGCGGAATGTGCATGGTGAGTTTCAGCGAGGATGGGGTGATGACAGCGGCGACGTGCTGGCGGTCCGATGGCGGCGCAATGGCTGTCGGAGCACGAAAAGCTCGACCGGGCATCAAGTTGTCGATCTTCCCTTCTTCCGACGAATAGAGATCTCCAATTCATAGTTCATTGCCCAGTTGACAATGCCTCAAAAAGCGTTGGACGCTCGTTCAGAGCGCTTTATATTGGTTTGCTCAAAGTGCGGTAATCCGAGTGCATATCCGAGTGTGTGGAACGTCTATTGTCAGTGCGGTGGGCTTTTCGACATTGAGTATCGTGATCTGTCGGAAGCATGCCGAGGGGTCCCTCTCGCCGATGAAGCGAATCTGATATCGCTGGGACAGGGAAACACTCCGGCAGTTTCGCTAGATCGAATCGCTGAATCTCTGGGAGTGTCGAGCGTTATAGCCAAGCTTGAGTACTGTTCGCCCACAGGTTCCTTCAAAGATCGCGGCAGCGCCATGTTGGTCTCAGCGGCGATGGAAGAGGGCGTTGATGAGATAGTGGAAGATTCATCGGGCAATGCCGGGGCCTCAATGGCCGCCTACGCAGCAGCAGCAGGCATTAAGACGCACATCTTCGCCCCTTCATCTGCGGCGCCGAGCAAGCTTGATCAGATACGCATTTTCGGAGCTGAACTGCACTTGGTGGACGGACCGCGACAAGCGGCTACAGATGCCGCTGTCGAGTTCGCATGTAAGAACGGGTTGTTGCACCTGTCCCACGCCCTGAGCCCTTGGTTTGCGGAAGGAGTCAAAGGGCTGGCTCAGGAGATAGACGCCCTTGAAAGCGACATCACAGATGTTGTGGCGCCGGCTGGAAACGGAGCGCTCCTGATAGGGATCGCCGCCGGATACGCCGATAGAAGCGGAATTCGCATCCACTGCGTCCAGTCCGCAGGAGTTCAACCGCTAGTGGCAGCCATCAACTCCACCTACTGGGAGCCGACAGATGCTGAACCAACAGCAGCATCGGGAATTTCAGTCCCTATGCCACCCAGAGCGATGCAGGCTTCTAGAGCCGTTATCTCTACTGGAGGCTCAGCGACAGCGGTGCCCGACGATTCAATGTTTTTCTGGCAACGGATGCTTGCTGAAAAAGAGGGTGTGTTCTGCGAAGTTACTTCCGCTTCCGCTTTTGCGGGACTGGAAAAGCTGGTGGATGAGGGAGCCTTGAGAAGCGACTCAAGTGTGGTTGTTCCGATTACCGGTTCCGGACTCAAAGAGCCGCTGACAGGCTGAAACGGAAGTGTCAGCGTGCTGAAGGGGTAGCCCTTGGCGCCTCGTCCGGCAGTTCCAAGTGGCTCAAGTCAGGCAGATTGCCACAGGCAGCGATCTGGCTGAGCGTCCCTCCCGGCACTGAGAGGGCGATCAAGTGGTTGCCGTCCACAAGATCCCGAATGTGCAGTTCATCCATCTCTGCAATGGAAACTCCTCCTATCGCTGCTTCTAAGCTTTCTACCCACCTTCCAATAGATTCGCAGCGCCCTTCTCTAATGCTGACCTGCTGGATAGCTCCTGATGCCGGACGAACCTTAACCTCTATGTGGGTTCCGCGCCCCACTTGCCTCAACACACCTGCGCCTTGTTGCGGTTGACCCTGCATGCCTACATTGAAGCCCACTTGAAGGGCGCCGGTTTGCTCGGACTGGATAATCGTAGGAGTAGAAGTGGCGGCCATAGCTCCAGGCGTGGCTGTTGGCAGGGCTGCCGCATCATCATCGACATCGTTCCCGCCGCATCCAGCCGTCAACAGGGATGAAGCAAATATCATCACAAGGCTGCCTGAGAACATAAGCCTGATGAAGCCAGGGTTTAGCAGTTTAGACATGAATGGAGATTCTAATCTCATCCTGCCGCCTCATTGAATGCTTCTGCAAAACCCTGTATTGAACCTTCAAGAACCGAATCTTCGACGCAGTATGAGATTCGGAAATGTCCGCCCGTCCCAAAGCCGATCCCGGGCACAGCAAGCACCAGCTTGCTTTTCAGCAGATCGATGAATTCTTGATCTTCTTGCAGAGGCGATTCAGGGAACAGATAGAAGCCTCCGTCTGGAAGTCGGCATCTATACCCGATATTTGTCAGGTTGGAATAGATGTAGTCGCGCTTGCGCCTGTATTCACTGACATCAATACTCGCATGCTGTAGCTTGGCCGCGACTCTCTGCATGGTCGCCGGAGCATTGACGAAGCCGAGAGTGCGGATCATGAAAACTGCGGCGTCGAGAATCTCTTCCTTGTCAATATCGATGGGGTTGACTGCAAGGTATCCGATGCGCTCGCCGGCCAAACCCAGATCCTTTGAGTGAGATGTGGCTACGATGGTTCTTGGATGATGATTGAAAACGAACGGATATTCCTCATCTGTGTAGATCAATTTGCGGTATGGCTCGTCTGAGATCACATATATCTGGGTGCCGTGTTTCGCCTCTGCGCGTTGGATCGTCTCTGCCAGTTCGGCAATTGTTGCAGAGGGATATATGACGCCGGAAGGGTTGTTCGGCGAGTTAATGATGACAGCCTTTGTGCGCCCGTTCAGAAGAGCCTCCAAAGAATCCATGTCAGGCATGAATGCGCTATTAGATTTCGCCTCTCGAACTACTCCATTGGCGTGTTGGATGTAAAAAATATACTCCGCGAAGTACGGAGCAATTATGATTGCTTCGTCGCCGGGATCGAGCAAAGACTTTAGCGCCACGTTTATGGCGCCCGCCGATCCGACAGTCATTAATATGTCAGCAGCCGTGAATGGTGCGCCGCTTTCAGATGCTAGAGCTTCTGCAACCGCCGCACGAGTCTCCATGAACCCGCCGTTGGGCATGTATCGGTGCCATCCAGCACCCTCTTCTTGAGCGATCTCGGCTAAAGCTTGCTTGAATTCCGCCGGCGGTTCTAGCAAAGGATTTCCCAGCGATAGGTCGAATACATTTTCGACTCCGTGCACACGCTTTAGTTCCAGCCCCTCTTCGAACATACGGCGAATCCAAGAGCTTTCTTTCATCTGTGATCTTGCAAGTCTAGATATCGCCATGTTCAATTCTCCAAGTGGCAACGGCAAATGAGCGCCATTTGATAGTCAAGCCAGTTAGCGCTTACCCCTTCGACGTCTCTTCTGGCGTTGGAGGGGACGTCCGATTCGACGACGAGCTGGACTCTGCCTGCCACCAGAATTTGCCCCATCTTTATTTTCATCGGGGAAAAAGAAACGAGAAAGCAGCCCCGGCCCTCCGGTCCTAGGAGTATTGATCACGTATGTTCCAGCTATTTTGTCGTGCCAGCCTTGTCTGTCAGGGTCAAACCATACCCAAACCAACCCGCCTCCGAGTGCGACGATAGATACGAATCTTCCCACCATCTCGCGCGGTATCGCCACCGCGACTCCGGGTTTTTCTCCCTGATCGTCCACTACTGTGATGCCTGCTACCCACTTCCCAGGCGTCCTCCCGAATATGCCGGTGGGAATAATGAAGTAACCCAGGAATATGAATACATCCACCACTGCCGCTTCGGCGCTGAAAACTCGCCCTCCTGCAAGGGGGGCCACGAGGAATATGACCATCATCAATATGCCAGCATCCACCAGGAAGGCGTATGCGCGTCGAAGAGGATGTGCTAAGTCAGATGGGATTTCCGTTTCCGGACCGACTTCAGGTGTGTCTTGTTCGGATTCTGGCTCGGCAACATCGACCTCGATTTTTCGACGCCTAGGTGTTCGCACGATTTCACTCATTTTGATTTCGACAGATGAAGCCTTGCGTACCATTGCTTACGAGGAGAGCAACTGATACTCTTGCCGATGTGATTTTAACCGCAAGTATGAATTTGGCAGATCGAACGATTTGAGGCTAGAAGGCAAAACTGCTTTGATAACAGGCGGCGGGTCGGGGATCGGCGCCGCCTGTGCAGAGTTGTTCGCTCGAGAAGGCGCCAATGTTGCTGTGTCCGACCTCGATCCCGCAATAGCTGAGCAGGTGGCATTGAAAGTCCGAGATTCTGGTGGCAATGCAGTGGCTATGACTGTAGACGTTACCAAGCGCGATCAATGCAGAGATCTGG
This sequence comes from Phenganax stokvisi, assembly GCA_025400075.2. Taxonomy (NCBI): domain Eukaryota; kingdom Metazoa; phylum Cnidaria; class Anthozoa; order Malacalcyonacea; family Clavulariidae; genus Phenganax; species Phenganax stokvisi. Next base: position 8,669 of record JAODVQ020101481.1, read on the forward strand.
TTCTGGAGACAGTAGACCTGCTGGGCGACCTTCATATCTTGGTGAACAGCGCCGGAGTGACTCCTCGCAAAGCTTTACCGGAGTGGGACTTGGAGCAGCGCTGGGACTGGGTGATCGATGTGAACCTTAAAGGCAGCATGTTAATGTCCCATGCCGCAGTGCAGCACATGAAACAGAAGCGATACGGATCTATAGTGAATCTGGCTTCGATCATAGGACTGGTGGGGTATGCCGAAGGTTTGAGCGACGGATTCAATCCTTATCCACACTCCAAAGGCGGTGTGGTGCAGATGACGCGAGACATGGGAGTGGCGCTTGCCAAGAGTGGCATCAGAGTAAATGCGCTCTGTCCGGGGTTCACGTACACCAACCTCACAAAGTCGCTTACGGATGATGCCGATATGCGCGTAAAGCTGGAATCGCTCCATCCTATGGGCAGACTGGGAGAGCCGATAGAGATCGCCTACGCAGCTCTATATCTGGCATCAGAAGATTCATCGTTTGTGACTGGCGCCTGTCTGCCGGTCGATGGAGGTTACACAGCTCAATGACGGGACGGCTTCAAGGCAAGAACGCGCTGGTAACCGGTGGCGCCTCAGGCATAGGAGCCGCCTGCGCGCAGTTATTTTCTGATGAAGGGGCTCGAATCGCAATTGCCGATATAAATCTCGGCGCCGCTCAGCAACTGATTGCCGCTATGAGAGAAAGAGGTGGGATTGGCATTGCCTTTGAATTGGATGTGAGAGAAAACGACCAGTGTGCAAGCGTAGTCGAATCAGTCGTAGAAGAATTTGGATCAATCGACATCTTGGTGAACAGCGCCGGCATCGGCCCTTACAGCGCCCCGGAGGGATGGACCTTCGAGCAGCGTTGGGACTGGGTGATCGATGTAAATCTCAAGGGCAGCATGTTGATGGCTCGTGAAGCAGCCTTGAAGATGCAAGAGCAGGGCAGCGGATCAATCGTAAACTTGGCTTCGATCCGTGGATTGGTAGGGTATCCAGATTTCATCACCGACGGCTTCCATCCATATCCGCACTCCAAAGGCGGCGTGGTGAACATGACGCGCGACATGGCGATTGGATTGGCTAAATCGAATATCAGGGTTAACGCCGTCTGCCCAGGATTTACAGATACGAATATGACGCGCAGGTCTAAAGAGAATCCAGAGATGTATGAGCGGATAGTCGCTCTCCATCCGATGGGACGCTTCGCAGAGCCTGAAGAGATAGCCAAAGCGGCTCTGTTTCTGGCATCCGACGAGGCCTCGTTCGTAACTGGCGCGTGTTTGGTTGTCGACGGCGGCTTTACTGCACAGTGACGTGTCCTCGCGGGATTTTCCGCATGTTGTAGAGGCTAACTTGCGACGGCAGCTGTGGAATGGATGAGTGATGAACCGTTCAAACGTGAAGATGCTTTGCCATTACCCCTGACTTTCCATACGTCAGAGGCTGTGGCGATTAGCCAAGGGTCAGCCGGATACGCTACATTCTCGTCTTTACCCTCGTATGGCAGGAGATTCAGCACGTGTCGCATGGTGTTCACGCGAGCTCGCATCTTGTCATCAGATTTCACCACGTACCAAGGCGCAGTGTCGGTATGTGTGTGATAGAACATCTTTTCCTTGGCTTCAGTGTAAGCATCCCATCGATCACGTGAGGCAAGATCTATGGGACTCAGCTTCCACTGCTTGAGCGGGTCTTTCTGTCTTCGCTTGAATCTTCGGTTCTGCTCAACTCTGCTTACAGAGAAGTAGAGCTTGATCAAACGAATCCCGCTGTTGACCCACATAGCTTCCAAGAGAGGAGTCTCTTCAAGGAATCTGGCGTACTCTTCATCGTTGCAGAAACCCATCACCTTCTCGACCCCGGCACGGTTGTACCAAGAGCGGTCGAACAAAGCGATTTCACCTTTTGTCGGAAGATGGCGCACGTAGCGCTGAAAGTACCACTGACCAAGTTCTTCTTCTGTAGGCTTTTCCAGCGCTACAACTTTTGCGCCCCTTGGATTCAGATGCTCCATGAATCTCCTGATGGTGCCTCCCTTCCCGGCCGCGTCTCTACCTTCGCATACGATCACTAATTTCTGCCCAGTTTGACGCACCCAGTTCTGCATCTTCACAAGCTCGACCTGAAGAGGAAACTTGTGGTCGTAGTAGGCTGACAGAGCGATCTTGCGTTTGTAAGGATATAGACCCTCCTTAAAACTCTCTTTGCGCTCATCAGAATCTAGTTCATCCGGGTTTGAAGGGACTCTGAAGTTGACTATCTTGCCACGTGTCTTAGAGTCTTCGTAAGAGTCGCCGTAACGGTACGAGTAGTATCCGCTCATTCGTTCAGAAGTGCCTGTTTTTGCTTGATTCTTAGCTTTTTTGGACATGTCAGCACTCGCGTCATATTTGAAATACTTTGTCGCAAATATACCAGATTTCAGATTGACCGCGTTGATTTAGAGATACAGTATCAAATCATGCGGGCCAAAGACTACTTACTTGGTTGAATTTCCTCGACTTCGCCCCGAACGAGATGGTCGCGGACGCGATTTCGCTCAGTTGATTTGCAGAGGGCTGCTTGCGAATCAGAACCCCTCCGAACACTAGCAAAGTCGGACTACTCTATGACGAGTCAGTTCGCATGCTCAAAATTTTCGCAGCGGGATTCACTGTCCCTGAGGTAGAACCGCCATGGGCAACACCTCTGGCGAAGCCTCAAGTTTGGGGCTCAGCGACGGCATACGTTCTCGCCTGTTTAGAGAGCTCGCAACTTCGGGGTTTTGTCCCGCAGACGGCCAATGTCCACGCAACACTGCCGCAACCTGCTGTGAAGCCCTTTGACGACTCAGCCATGCCGAGCGCGTCGATGCGCCCGCCGAGTGGGGAGCTACGATCACGTTGTCCATCTTTAACAAGGGGTTGTCGGGATCTACAGGCTCCTGCTCGAAAACGTCCAGTCCTGCGCCGCGCATCTTGCCCTCGTTCAACGCCTCGATGAGGTCTACCTCCCGCACAACCGCTCCACGGCACACGTTGACGAAGAAGGCTGTTGACTTCATGCAGTCGAAGTGTTCCTTGCGGATCATGTGGTGCGTCTCTTTGTTGAGTGGAACCTGAACCGAGATGTAGTCCGACCGTTCGAACAGCTCATGCAGTGAGAAAACTTGTTCTACGGCGTAATCCTGTGCTACCCAAGGCGGGCAGTAGGGGTCGTAGGCGATGACCTTCATCCGCCAACCGTTGAACATCTTCCTAGCAACTTGCCGACCTATGTTGCCCAATCCGACCAGCCCCAGCACCTGTTGGTCTATAGGCTCTATGGGCATCAGGTCTTCTCGTCCCCACTTGCCATTCTTGACGTTGTTGTTGAACTGGATAAGCTGACGGTTAAGGCACAGGATCATTGCGACTGCCTGATTAGACACCTCTTCCATACACATCCCGGCGGCGTTGGTTATTATGATGCCCATCTCGTTGCACACGTCGGTGTCGATCTGATTGAAGCCATGAGAGTAGACCGCCAGCACCTGCGCCTTTTCCGCTGCTCTTATCACCTGTTCGGAAGTATAGGGCGATGTGCGCATCATGAGGGCATCAGCATCGCGCACCAACTCGATCGCCTCGCCCTCTGACTGCGGATTGCCTCGCACGAACTCAACATCGAGATCAGCCATCTCGGCGCGCTCATAGTCGAGTGGGTCGCTCTCGTCTATTCCCATTACAAGAACCTTGAAATCTGCCATTGCTTATAGTTTCCTTTCAGGGGTATTTGGCGCCAATCATGCTGATTCGCATCTTTGCAAAGTTTGTTCTCAGCGCTTCGCCAACATCACTTCCCATGAGATAGCGTCTTTGCGCGGGGGCGAGTGGTGTTTGACATCTGGATTGATGAGCGACATCGGCCAGTAGCCATCGGCGATGCGAATCGCTTCTTCGCCCAGCTGTGTGTTTGCCCTCTCCCAGGCCACTTCGCTGTATGAGGCGTAGTGGTTAGTGACGCCGACGTTGTCCATCTTGAGGAGAGGATTCTCTGGGGCTACCGGCTCCTGCTCGAAAACGTCGAGACCAGCGCCGGCTATCTCGCCGTTCTGCAGCGCTCGGATCAATGCCTTCTCGTCTACTACGGGCCCACGCGAGCAGTTGATGAAGTAAGCGGTCGGCTTCATCGCTGCGAAAAACTCGTCGCTGAACATGTGATATGTTCCTTCGTCCAAGAAGACATGAGGCGACACGTAGTCCGACCTCTCTGCAACCTCTTTGAGCGTAGAAACGATCTCGACGCCGTACTCCTTGGCATCCCATGACGAGCGGTACGGATCGTAGGCGATGACATTCAACCCGAAAGCCTGCGCCTTGCGTGCGACGGCTCGTCCAATGTTACCCAAACCCACGATGCCAAAAGTTTCGCCCAAGATATGCCCCATAGGAGGCAGATGCTCGCGAGTCCAGACACCGCTTTTCACCAGTTTGTCATGCAGAACGAACTTCCTAGAACAGATCAGGAAGTGCATCATCGTTTGATTACTCACCTCTTCGGTGCCGAATGATGCGGTGTTTGAAAGCACCACGCCGTTCACCGACGCCATTTCCAGATCCATCCCGTCATAGCCGTGCCCGAATGAGACCAGCCCCTTGCATCGTCCATTGTTGCCCATGTGCGAGAAGAGGTCGGGAGAGAAGTCGTGCCCCTGATTGATGGCGACATCGGCATCGCGCAGCGCCTCGATGAGTTCACCCTCGCTATGCCCGGAATACGGTACGAATTCCGCGCCGTAGTTGCGAGCAGCCCTGGATTGCTGCTCCGTAGAACTGGGGTCGTGTGTGCCTCCACCTCGAGGTCCCAGATAAAGCACTCTAATCGTGTCTTCTGCCATTTAATGACCGCCTTTCGCAATGCTCTTGTTTGTTCTTATGTTCATTTTCATGTTGTCGGCTCAACTCGCAGTAACCACACTCTCGGGAGCTTGGCCCTGCCACACTCGCTGCATGTTTTCAAAAGCGAACTCCACGCGGCGCGGGTACGACTCGTAGCTCTTGCCTGCGATATGAGGCGCGACGACCACATTATCCATCTTCAGCAGCGGATTTTCCGAGGCCACCGGCTCCTGCTCGAAAACATCTAATCCCGCTCCCCAGATTTCGCCGTTGTTGAGCGCTTCGATCAAAGCCTCTTCATCGATCACAGGGCCGCGACAGGTATTGACAAGCAATGCCGTGTCCTTCATCAGCGAAAGTTCCCTCGCGCCGATCAACCTCCTTGAAGTCAAATTCAAATCAGTGTGGAGAGATACGATGTCGGACTCTGCAAGCAGTACGTCCAGATCCACGCGCTTGGCGCCGAACTCTTCAGCTTGCGGAGACTTTACCGGGTCGGTGTAGAGCGTTACAGTGTCGAACCCTCGTAGCATGCCTGCCAAAGTGGAACCTATTCGACCGGCGCCTACGATCCCGACCGTCTTCCCGAACAACTCTCGCGAGTTGTAGCCGTCAACTTCAGGTCGCATCCAAACGCCGTCTTGAGTGTCTTGGTGAGCGATGGGCAAGTGACGGTGACAGGCGAATATCAGAGTAAGTGCGAACTCTGCCACAGGCAAGGCGTTGGCGCCACCATTGTTAGCGACGGGAATGCCCATCTCGCCGGCCATGGCCAAGTCGATACCGTCGTAACCAGCGGAGCAGAGCTGCACAAGCTTGGTGTTGTTCGCAGCAGAGAGAATCTTGTCGGAAACTCCATGTCCGAACGCTAGGATGAAATCTGCTTCTGCAGCAACCCTCAAGGCATCTTCGGTTGGAGTCTCTTCCGAACAGACTGATAAGTCGTAGCCGTCCGGCTTCATTTCCTCTGCCATCTTTAACAAAGGCAGAGCAGGGCCTGACAGCACCAAAACCTTCGGCATCAGATTGAAATCACCTCGTTATGCGGGTGCAAACGCACCGCATTTGTCTAGTTAAGTTACTCGCATGTCTACTATAGTTGGAATCATCGACGCAAACCAACACTTTAAGGTGTATATTCTGAACGCCAAATGAACCCTCTCGAAATACTGGAGATGCTGTGTAGACAACCCACGGTTTCATTTCACGAGGGTAGAGTGGCGCGTGTCATAACAAGCATCTGCAGTGACAGCGGGTTGAATCCGCAAGTCGATCAGTGGGGCAACATAATTGTTGACCTTATGGGCGACGACGATGCCAATGCGATTGCCACAGCCTACGTCGCCCACATGGATCATCCGGGTTTCGAGGCTTTAGGCAAGAATGAAAACGGAACCATCAGTGCGGTTTCGCATGGAGGCATGGCGCCCGCATCACTCCAACCTGGGACTCGCTTGAAGATCGTTCAAGGCTCATCTGAACGCGTGGATGCAGAAATAATCTCATCCGAAGATCTGCGAACTTCTCCAGATGGAAGGTTCGCATCAGCAAAGTCAATCAAGATCAAAGCATCAGAAGATGTTCGCCAATTCCCCGCTCCTGTAATCCTGGACCTGCCAGACTTTGAACTGGATGGCGAGATGATCAGAGCGCGCTCGATTGATGATCTAGCGGGATGTGCAACGATCATTCACTCTCTAACCCAAACAGCGAGATCGCAGTCAAACGCTGGAAGAGTGATGGGAATCTTCACCCGTGCCGAAGAGGTGGGCCTAGTCGGCGCCAGACTCATAGCGCAAGACCGCCTTGTGCCTCGAGAAGCCGCAGTTTTCTCAATCGAAACCAGCTTGAAAAGCACCGAGGCCCAGCAGGGCGGTGGGGTGGTGATACGCGTGGGCGACAGAGCAACGACGTTCGACGATGCGGCAGAACAGATCCTCCGCGCATCCGCTGACCGTTTGCAGGCTAGGGAATCTGAAAACTTCAAGGCGCGACGAGCCTTGATGGGCGCAGGCGGTTGTGAAGCCAGCGCATTCGCTGCGCACGGCTATTCAGTTTCGGGAACCTCGTATCCGCTCGGAGCTTGGCACAACCGAGAGGATGATGGATCGATCTCGCTTGAGTACATACATATCGACGATTTCCACTCGGGGGTAGCGCTGATCACTGAAGCAATGGGAGGCGGCGTTGCTGAGAGAGAGGAACCCACATCATCAGGACTTTCAGGATTCCCTGAGGCAGATGCGAAACGCTTGAGAGAAACTCTGAACTTGTAAAAATTTTTGCTTCTCAGTGAGTGTGAAGCTGTTCTGTGGCGGTCGAACGCATTGCCGTGTTCTACTTGCTGGCGATGAAGCCCTTGTCAATTGGAGTAGATGATTGTGCCAGCGCGTCATCAACCAAAAATGTCAAGGACAATGCCTCATCTGATACAAGAACTGCTGCAATATCTGTAACGGAATCGCGTCTGAGAGCAATTTGTGCAACGAATGGCTGAAGAACTCATCGCTTCCCCAACTCATTCATAAATAACTGATCTCATAAGTCATGAGGGGTAACATTAATCAACGCATTTTAAGAACGCAAGGATTGCGCCTGGCAGACACGTGCAGGTAAAGTCTTTAACTGACCTTTAGGACTCTCAGTCAGCGGGAGAATGGACATGGCTTTCGAAGAGATAGGCAAACCCGATGCGTTGAATTCGGAATTTTCGCCAAATTTAACAAACTACGAATCCACACGTTCCAACTTCGACTGGTGGCGCGATGCGTTCGACGAGATGGATTGGCTTCCCGGAGGCGGTCTCAACAACGCGTATGAGGCGGTGGACCGGCATGTGGCGCATGGTCATGGCGACAAGCTGGCTATGATATGGGTGGGTAAGAATGGGGAAGAGGAGCGTTACACGTACTCCGAATTCAAACGGGAATCCGACCGTTTCGGCGCTGTTATGCAGAGATTGGGCATGGAACTCGGGGATCGTGTCTTTATATTCATGGATCGATTGCCCGAGCTGTATATCGCCGCCATGGGGATCTTGAAAGCAGGTGGTGTTATAGCTCCTCTGTTTTCGGCTTTCGGCCCCGATCCAGTGCGTGACCGCATGTTGGACGCAGGCGCAAAATTCCTCGTCACCAGCCCTGAACTGAGAGAAAAGATCGGTCAGATCCTGCCGACAATAGGGACTCTCGAGAATGTGATCATCGTCAACAAAGACGGTCGCTCGGACCTCCCTGCCATAGAGGGAGATTTGGATTACTACGATTTGATGTCTGACGCTGATCCGGGAAGTTTCTCTCTAGTGGAAACTTCCCAGTACGACT